>JAXBDA010008538.1:0-14616 GCA_036023075.1 Gaultheria prostrata | reverse complement strand
TCGTACCCAACCTATTCCAAGCTTTTCATATGAGTTAGAATAGTCTAGGAGTAATTTATAGTTGATGGGTTAAGGCCCCAAGTCAAGGGTTTCACGAAACCCGAGCCAAAACGCTATATGACCCTTTGTACTCCAAACCGTGTTTTCGTGCTTAGTAAACCTTAGATTCATTGTGGTTCATGTTTTTAACTATTCCAAGCATGTTTAATACTTTACTAACTGTTTAGAGGAGGTTCTCCATGAATTTATTGTGCTTAACCTTGTTCTTGATCGTTGTGTTAAAGTTAGGGGTTTAAAGTGTAATTTTGTAAAACTTGGCGTACGTACTTGTGAATCATTTACGAAACCTATTTTTATCAACTAAATGTCACTACTGGAAATTTAGGAGTGTAGCAAAATGACCAGAATGCCCTTCGGGTGTAAAAAGACCATTTTGCCCTTGTGTGTGTGAAATTACATAATGTGCAATTTTGTACTTAGTAAAAAAATCAAGAAATTGCATTTTATGACAAGTTAGGACTTTATTGACTAAAATAAAGTATTTTACGTATTTACCCTTGTCGGTGGCAAAATTACATTTTTATCCTTGTATTATGTTTATTTACAAAAAGACCCCCAGAGTTTGTAAAATTACACTAAGGACCCTAAAGTCGTGAAATTATGTTGGACACCCTTGTATTTACTTAAAATGACGTTGGTGACTCTTACTTTCTTTAAATTATATTTTGACCCCAATAGTTTAGTAAATTACGTTTTGGCCCCTGTAGTTTGAATTTATTATGTTTAGACCCCTGGTTTTCGATTGCTTGAATTTCGTGAACTTGTGAATCGAGATATTCGGTTATGACCCTTGTGATATCGTTATCGCTTTGCTTCTACTGTTAAGTGTACTTTCCATAGACGTGTTGAATGTTAGAACGGACAACTAGGTTCCCGGGTTGGGTGATCGTACACGGATATCACTTAGACGTTGAGTTTAATGGAAAAGTGAATTGGAATTTATTGATGGGGAGTTACCCCGAGATTGTTGTTGAATGGCAGTTCCGCCAAGTGATTGTTTCGGAGGATTGTTTGGCAGTCTGCTATGATTTCGAAACCCTAGGATGTGACACTCTGTGATTTACTTCATTTGAATTCTGAGGCGTTATAAGGGTGGAAGTATTATAGACCAGTTCGGCTATATACCTACAGGTCCTGGCAGTTGCCATGCGTAGCCCAGTGTTACAGGTTCGTCCCTGGGAAATTCATTCTTGCGAGGCGGCTGACGGCTGGATTAAGTACATAACTTACACCTTCCGTCAGGGCTCCCGAGGTACGGGCAAGCAAGGGGGGAGTAAATCACAGTTTGGTCACAGTCCTTAGTGGTTAACAGGGAGGAAAGTTCTCTAGGTTGAGAACTTAGATGGACATGTAGGCTAATGGCTAGTAATGAAATCAGCTATGTGTTTAATTTCTGCTTTACGATTTATTTCCTGCTTATACCTTTAATCACTGCTTTTCAATCATTTATGTTGTACTTGTATGTTAAGCTAGGGTTGGGAGGGTTAGAGTAGCTATTGAGTGATTTATCGTTCACGGTGTTACACTTTGTGTGACCCTGGTATAATACCATGATGTTGCTTTGCGACTCGGACGTATTATGCCAGACTATGATCAAGCAGGTACTGTTGGTGTCGAAGGAGACGGTTATTTCGGAGCCGAGGGTTTTTCGGCAGACCAGGCTCAGGAGGAGTCGTGGAATCCAGAGTTGAACCTTAATCTGTAGAACTCACCCCTTTATTTTTAAGGTTGGATCTGTAATATTAATTTTCTCAAACCGTACTAAGTATTTTGTAATGGGTTGCACTTCACGTTTTCCAATGTGTACTCTGATGGAAACTCTTTTTATTAAGTTAATCCTAATTAGTTATCTTAATTAATGCTCCCGAAAATCCGGGTCGTTACAGTATGAAACTCGGATACGAGTTCAATCAGAATGGGTTTTTCTCATGATTTGATATCTGTATACTAATCGAATTGCTTGATTTATTAAAGTTAATATTTAAGTACGGGGTATCCACTGTGATTTGTTTTCACGGATACAGTGGATGATTTTGGCTTAAACTTTTGAAGCAGAGGGAGAACATATTTTCGTTAAAAGAAAAAAGTGTTTATCATAATATTATCCACGGTGGTTAAGATTAGCTTCTAAAACCATTGTGTAGAATCAAAGGAAAAATCATTGCATAAGATTAATTGATATATTTATGAGTGTGGATTCCAAAACTCTAGTTACTTTTCTCTACCGTTAAACTCCTCTATTTTTGCGTGCTAGTTTTATTATTTTCATCGTTAATTTATTTAATTTTTATCTTCCAAATCAATCACAACTTTTTGTCAACTAGGTTAGGGTTCAATCAATTTACATATATTTAGTGTTCCTATAAAAAAAAGCACAAGTCCTTGTGGGTTCGACCTTGCACTTGCATTGCTATACTTCAATACGATTCGTGCGCTTGCGAGTACATTAAAATTTCACAACAGCGGGAACCCTTAAAACAACACTGAACCTTCAAATCTCTCATACTAGTTTTTTTTTTTTGTTTTTGTTACCTCTGCTAGTGATGGCTCTTATTTTCCAATGAGCATCTAATGTGTCCTGTGTAAACTCGTATGAGAGATCAGTCAATGAGAACCTGACTTCAGTGGCCAATTTCATTCCTATTTACTGTACTTTCTTTCTTTACAAAGGTGTATTGCCCGTTCTTTGTCGCAACCAACTGCACATTTCTTCAAATAGAGTTGGGTATTGGAAATTAGGAACACCACTGGATGAATGGTTTTCACCGTGCTAAGCCACTTCCTTTGCTCAAAACATATTTTTTTGCCCGAAACATAAACTGATAAACATATGCAATATGGTCCAAGCCCTCAAAATGCAGCACCCCCAGACCTTGGAAGAATAAAAGTCTTGCTCGGACAATAATAGCACTATTTTCTCCCTTGGTAATATTGGAGGAAGTAAGGGAAAAACCCCAACCTGTTACCTCATCTCTACAAGCATCCCGTAACCATCTTGAACAATGAAACAAGAATGCACATTTTCAGCCAACTTCAGGATTTGATTATTATCGCTCTGAGTTAACTTCATCATTTACTTTCCATATTCCCAGTAAAATTGTTGTAACATTCTCCAAGTAAATGTAATACGCAACATCTATGCCTTTACGTGGCATCACAAAACTACAACATGTCCTCTGTCCGAATCTTCACTTCCATAGCCATTACTGGATAAATGTACCTCAGCAAAACAATCAAGGCCCACCAATCAGTTTCTTTCTAGGGCTTCCTGTTAAGTTGAAGTCAAAATAGAAATGAGAGAGTTGAGGACAAATGAGAAAGATTCCATGAAAACCAGATCCCTATTGATGCAAGTAACAAGAAACACGACCGATGCTGATTTTTGGCGGTGTAGGGTGATTGAAATTAGAAAATTTAACTGAATGAACTATGCACATGCTTGATAGGGGCCAAAGGGTTGCACTGAGAACATCAAGTAAAATTGTTCCACGAACCATTTCCAATGCAAATTTTCTCGCATACACGTGTGTGTGAACACCTGCTATAGCATAAAGAGGAGAATCAGACTGTCGGAGAGCAAACTACATGTAGCTATCTATTTATGTTGAAGTATCATTAAAAAACACTGCATGATCCATTAATGCTGGGCTTTACAGTCCAACATTCTACCATTGAGTTATGAATTTCCTGTCACAAGAAAAATAAAAATAAAATAAGCCTCAAGAACTTTACGAAGAAGGAGATCCCTATTATGGTGAATGGTGGCTCGAATTCAACTGGTTTGATGCTCATAACCGGTTCAGACCTATTCAGTAGTATCGGCCTATCGAATTCAACTGGTTTGATGCTCATAACCGGTTCAGACCTATTCAGTAGTATCGGCCTATCGGGTAACTCATAGTTTGTGTTCTAGGGTTTTCTTTGAGAGCTCTAGAGTTCTATGAGGTGAGAGTTAAAGGACATTTTCAGGCCTTTTGCCGACTCATTGTATTCTCCTTTTCCCATAGCGTTCCTCCACCGATTTTCGCTGGACCTGTTCTTTATAGTCAAACAATGGATATCATGGTGTTCTCTTGTATTATTAGTGGACCCATTCTTGCCTCAGTTTCTTGTGAACCTAGCAATTCAAATAGACAATGTCTCCCATAAGAAAAATAAGAAACTGACAAAGCATGCCATTCTGTGTGTTCTCTTGTATTAAAATGAACTGCAAGGAGCATATATATATATATATATATATATATATATATAGAGAGAGAGAGAGAGAGAGAGAGAGAGAGAGAGCTATACCAGTGGGTTTCTTGCTCCAAAGCACCTGAACATCAATAGTAGTAAGCTGTTGATTATCGAGGTGCTTCCTTGTTTTGATGGACTTAACTGCTCCCCACCCTCCATTCTCAGTTTTCTCCAAAGACGCTACCACCACCCTTGCCCTCCTGTCCCACCCAGCCTTCCCATAAGCGTGGTATCCGAAGCCGCCAGCATAACAAAGATGAATGCCAGTTAGCTCACCACAGAAGTCATTGACATGGTCATGGCCAATGAAAACAGCCTTCACATCACCTGCTTCCACCATTGTTGTGAAGAAACCAGAGTTTACTGAAGCAGAGCTAATGCCTTCTTGCTTAACACCGGTAAAGTTAGACGAGTCAAAGCTCGCAAATTCAGGCAATGGAATGTGGAAGTATGCAAGCCCTGGGGCAGGTGCCTTCTGAGCCTCGGGAGTGTTCATGTATGCTCTCTGCATCAAGGACGTCATAAAAGAAGTCAAAGAATGGTGATGGAGGGAGGGATAGTAACTTTGACGTTTTGTGGAATAAAGAAAATCCAACACCAGCCCATCCAATAACTTGAAAAGTTCAATAATCGTCCTCCTAACATTATAAGCGTCAATAAAAAATTTAGCACTTAGTTTAATAGTTAATGTTTTGAAAAGGGTATGGTCATACAAGATTGTATGCATCAACAATTTTATGTCCATATTTTCTTAATTGTAAGTTGAACGAAAATAGCTATGATAAACTTTTTTGGTACTGTTTCCGTAACACGTACCTTTCATATGTGATAAAAGATTAATATTAGCCCACCCATTGTTAAATCTTCCATCCGTCCTTGGAGAGAGAGAGAGAGAGAGAGAGAGAGAGAGAGAGAGAGCATGCTTAAGGGAATGCATATTATGGGATAATACAGTTCATACTTTGGAAGAATTAGACTAAAAACTACAATAAAACCAAGGAAAAAAATTTCGCTTTGTTCCCATCAAAACAGCCAACACCTTCTTATTTCCTCAGAAAAAAAATCCCGTGAAACTCCAATGTTTCCACAATACGTACGCCTACTAGAAATATCCAACAATGACAACGTTTCAAAATGTTTCCTCGACCTAGCTAACCGAAACAGGATACCAAATCTAAATACTGATCCTTGACCTTACACTTTGAGGATAAATTACCCCCAAACTTTGAGTGACCCAAAAGTGCAAAATATTTTGAATAGAGCAGCATTAAAATAACTGTGAGGTTGTTACCTGAAGCTTCTTGGAAGTGCTTTGGAACCAAAGCTGCTGCGAGGGTTTGATCCAGCCATAACCAGGGATGAGGGGAACCGTAGAGTAATCACCACTGTCAAGGAAATAGAGATTGAGAACTGAATTATTTTCGAAAGCTGAACCAAGCACCCCATGGACTTCCAGATTATAGTTCCCGAAACCATCGATACTGTCAACCTCAGGAGGATTAAACTGAGACAAGGTGTGCTTCATACCAACAATATGTTTCATCACCCCTGCCCTTGAAAGCGTAGATTCTTGGTCATGGTTTCCCAGAACAGCAGCCCAAGGGATGTTGGACGAAATTGCAGGGGAAAACGCAGCATTCATGGAGGATGCTGCATCTGTTGCATCAAATCCAAAGATGTTGTCCCCTGCAATAACCCAATGAGAGCATATATTAAACTTGGGCTTCTCCAAATCTCAAGATTAGGAACACTTCTTCAAGTATGTAAGCCAAATGATTCGACAATTCCCGGATCTTAGCTTAAATAGCACAACTTAAATCTCTAAACACATCTCTAATACACACAAATGGGTCCCACTTTTGATTTATTTTATAAGTTAATACAAGTTCTTGCACTTTTTTTTTGAGCACCCATTGGAGATGCTCGAATGGGCTACATCTTCCTCATTAAATCTGCTGCTTTGTACAGTGGAAAACCAATGTATACAGGTGAAAAATACAGTCATGTCATGTAATTACAGGAACCGAGTTACTCCACGTTATAATTCAAGCCATAAATCATATCGTTGACAAGCTCCAATTGCATCATCAGAATCAGCAAAATAGATTTTTCCTTTAATCTTGTATATGAATTACATAACCATTCAATTTGATAGTTTCCGGAATGAATCTTGCAACAAACAGTTACACAAATACTGATATGGGGATGTGAGGGCCAGACATACACACATGGTACCCTTGTGAGTGTTTGGGTAATCGTGTCAACCAACTTCTTGTACAGTTTTAGTGTTTGGGCGTTTGGGAGAAAATTATAGAATGAGTTCTCGAAGAATTCATTCTCAAAATTTGACAATGGAGACACAATTTCAGAGTCAACTAGGAGGAGCCAGGAGGAGCTTTTGCATTCTCATTTTTCCTTTGGACAGGACATAACAACTAAATTACCCCTAACATTTTCATGAAATTCCTCCCATTGAAATTACTAACAAAGGGCAACAAAAATTACTCAAAACCTATTCCTAAGATTTTTCCCAAAGACTACTCCGATGCAAAATCTGTTTTGCAAATACCATCTAAACATTAGAGCATCTCCAACCCTACCCTCTACTTGACCTAATAAAAAGTACAAAAAAAAAAGAGAAAGAGACAATATCTACTTTGCCTATTCACTTTTTCATCAATGAATTGTAACAATACTCTCTATTCTTGCTCTCTATCCAAATAAATATATTTTTCGAACATCTACCATAGAATTGAGTGGCAAAAATGTAAATAGAATGAGAGAGGAATAGAGTAGAGAGTGTCTTTCCCTAGCTACCGGTAACTAGTGGAAATTATGAAAGGCAACGAGACTAGGGAAGCAAAGAGCCTGTTGGATCACTTAAAATGGGATTTGGGTAGCTACTATAGCCAAGAAGTCTCAAGTAGAAATAGGGTTTTAGCTAAAATGGCTAGTCCAACCACAAAAATACTTGACCCAGTAGAGTCGCTACTCGCTCTGCAATCTGGAGGGCAGCTACAGTAACTTGCTAGAGCTGGTGAGTTACTGTAGCATCGGCAGTCTCTCTCTCTCTCTCTCATCTCCCGCACATATAATCTCTCGGTTTCCCTCGCTTTCTCATCTTTGTCTCAACAAGCAAATTATAACTACGGTTTGTTGAGATTTTTCATCATCCTCAACGGTGGCGGCTCCAGGAATTCTCGTGAGGGTGTTCAGAAATTCTACTACGGTCTTCTAAAAAACATAACTGTACATAAACAAAACAATAATTCTAGAAATTCTCCTACGGTCCTCTAGAAATCATAACTGTACATAAACAAATTAATAATTCTACTAATATCAACAATGCCACCAAAAAAATAATAAAGTATTTAGCATATTACAATTGCCCTCGACGGCTTTTCATATTTTGAAACCGTTGCAAAATAGCATCACTATCAACGGCTCTCAATATAAATAACCAAGCAATTGTTATCCATTGATCTCCCATAGAATAGAGATAGACTTCAAGTTCTACCCCTTTCTCTTTTTGATAAATTACATATCAGTCCCTAGATTGTTGGTTGGGCTATTTTTGGACCACGATTTGAATGGGTTGGGCTAAAAAAAAAATTATGTGATGGGCGAAAATGTATCCGTCATTGAGATTGGGTGTTCATACATTTTGGTTAGGGTGTTCAAAATGACAAAAATTAAATTTTTTTTTTCACATGTGTTTCTAAAAAAGAAAAAAATAATTCAGGGTATTCGGGTGACCACCCTGGGATACAAGTGGAGCCGCCTCTAATCCTCAACATCAAGACAAGGTTTAGATTGTCTAATTGAGGAAAAATATAATGAAATTTATACATGAGAAAGATTTCCCTAATTGATCGAGTATTGGGATAAGACGTTGAGTTGTACAAACCTTTAGAAGTATTTTGATTTTGCAATCTACAAAACCATCACTATCATGGTGTATCATATTTTTTGTCATCATAGTGGAACAACACCCATTCCAAATCAATTTGGGTTGGTATGAAATTAGCGAAATAGCAATAGATAAGAGTTTAGAAAAGCCTAGGGGTGGTCAAGGGATGCAGAACAGCACTCTCCTTGTTGAAATGATAAACCCCTTCTGCACCAAGTTGGATGGTGTTCCTTCCCCAAGATACAACGACCTTCAAGTTCACTTTTGTGTAGCCAAGCAAACTCACCAATTTATTTGTCCGACATTTAAAATACAAGCCAAGTACAAACTCTGATATGAGACCTCAAATAGGAATTTAAAGAGAGAGACAGTGTGTGTAGGTTTTCTCACACATTTCGGATTGCAAACAGGGGCGACTCCACCTTGTGTTACAAGGGGTGTTGTAAGCCCAATAGGCCGAGCTTCCTTTGGTTTGGCAAGTCCATGCCCAAAACATATACTTTGTCGTGTATCCTATTTTAATGACACTGTAATTTTCGATATTTCTTTTTAGAGTGTTTGTTTAGGTGTGGAAAGGAATCGTCCCAATATGTATTTTTTATTTTTGAGCGCGGTAGCTTTTAGTCAAGAAGGATTGATCATCTTTGAAGAAAAAGTAGGATGCTACAAGTTTGGCTCGAGCATTTCAAGGCTCTCTGGTAGCAAAACAAACTGATTGGTTTTGCGGATATTTGGCTCGAGCAAAACAACCGGCAAAAATGCCCGATTCAGCAACTATAAAATCTGAGCGATTAGGTCTTCTATTATAACCACAACAGCCATATTTTGACCCCTACACTTTCTCTCTCCGAAAAATCACTTTTGGGTGCTAGGGTTCATGAACTTTGAAGATTCGTGAAGTCTATTGAATGCTGTGAGTTCAAGATCGTCTTCAAAGGGTTTCTTTGTTCATCTTTAAATCAACGCTTCTCTATCGAAGCCCATTTGTGGAGTTCGAAAGGCAATACGTTTGGAAGGCTTGAGGATTCAAGACTTGGCGATCATGCAAGGGTGTGATGTACGTGGATTCGGCAAGTAGGGCTTAGGATTCGTGGTAAGGATACACACGGTCATCGAGTATATCTATTTGTAATCACACAATATTTCTAGTGCATGATTCCTTCCCGTGGTTTTTTCCCGTTTAGGGTTTTCCACGTAAATCGGTGTTCTTCGATTGTTTGATTTCGTTTCATTGATTGGTTAAACTTTTTGAGTGGTGGGTTGATTTTTAAAAGAGATAAGATTAAAGAAAATCTATAAACTTAGGCAAGCTAGGGTTTTTCAGGTGTCAGTTGAACCCACTCAACTTTGAAAAAACTCTACTCTACATGTGAGATTTGGACTACTTTTACTCCTATTTTCATGCAATGAACCCAGTGGCTTTTGCTGGTTGAACCCAGCTTTTGAAAGGAAAAGAGTAATTTGCTTTTTTTGTACATATAGTAAAGCATAATTTTGGTACGATTGCAAATGCATTGATTGGCCCACTCTTACACACTCTCTCCCTCTACTCATCTCAAATTGTAGAAGTTTTTTAGTACACTTTTCAACTTTTTCCCCATCTATTACTGTATTTATTACTTTAGAATACCAAAATATCTCGTATGCATTGCCGCTTATTCTACATATTTGTAATTGGATATTATTTGAAGTTACACTAGTATGGTAATTTATAATTTTAAGAGTTTAACCGTCGCTCATATGACAATTAACATAAAAAATGTAGTAAACTATATATTCTAATCATTCCCATGCGCTTTATTTATTTTTTTAGGAAGAGAGAGAACATCCATTAATAATTATGGGCACTACAACTATGCTATCCATACACTTGAGTTACTCTACATTAAATGCATGGACGCGGGGGGCTTGCTGTCCGAAGGGTCGGCAGGCCCTGCCAACCCCCATCCGAATTTTGTACGGCCCAGATTTGAGGATGGGTACATTATCGTGTTAAATACCCAAAACACCCTTCAGTACGCATCCTCAAATATGGGCCGCCCAAAACACATTTGGACGACTCGGATGGGGTTGGCAGGGCTTACCGAAACCCCCGGATTCAAAATGCATCGGGGCTACCTAACGACTCTAGTAAGATGGTTAGCAGTGGTTAGCAGTACTCAGCAAAAAAAAAAAATGCAAAATGAGGATCATTTAGCTTCATTTAAATCATGAGGAAATGAGTTAATTGAAAATTCATGATTGTATTTATGATTTTATTGACAACAATTTGATATAATTTACGACAATAAAAATATAATGAATGAACCCACTAGATGAAAGTCCTAGAGTCGCCAATGATTGCAAAGGCTCTGTATAAATGTAAGTGGAACAACTAGAACTTCTTGTAGTCATATATGTATATGTTAAAGATCTGCAATCGGACAAAGAGGCATGGGAGGAGAGTAGCAATTTAATGGAAAGATAAACAGGCAAGGAATAAAATTACAACAGGGGATAAGGCATCGCAAGCCAACGGATTAGATTTCATGACGAAAAGAAGAAAAAGAAAACTAAAATATGAGTTTTGTTGCTCTATTTTGAAAGAAGGTTTATTTATAGGGTTAGTCGATCGACTAAGCTACGTACACCTTTCTAGTTCATATGAGTTGAATTTGTTGTTTCTTAATTGCTAAAAGGTATTAACTAGCTTGTTATGAGAATTGACATATTAGCATTAGTCTTTTGATATCAAATTTCTAGTTTAGAATAGCCCATATATGCTTCTAAGTCCAACTATTTTTGTGGTTTGAATTTTGGGGATGCAACTTAAAAGTGGTATCATGACCTAGTTATCTTAGTTGTATTCATTTGAGAGTTTATGAGGGCATCTATTTTTAAGAATAGTACGGAATGATACAATAAATTATTAAAAAGGAAGAAAAAGAGAGAAAATTGAGTTTACGTTTGTCATCATTGGATTTATTAGCCCACATCATCTCTGTGTTCTTCTTTCTAAGTTTCAAATTTCAGATGGGTTATGAGTCTTTGTTTGTGTCTGAAGTTTCCATTTGCTTATAGACTTTTGGCAAGAAAAGTTTTTGCTTTGAAGAAATTGGCAAGAAAAGTCTTTACATGGTTTCAGCTACTTCTCCTATAACTATTTTGCTTTGAATGATAATTACACTATCCTACAACACAACGTTCAATGTAGTTTTGTTACTTGTCCTTTAGCTGTTTCCAGTAATATTATAGGTGTCAAATTCAGAGCTATATCATGACACCATTGGACTTATTTTGAAAAAGTGAAAGTCTTCATTACCTATAACTGACTTGAATGGCAATACCTATAACTGACTTATTTTGTTTGGCTATTAATTATCTTCATATTCCAGTTACTAGTGTGTATAACATTTTTGGTTTAGGACATGCAGTAGCTGGAAACTTTTGTGACAATTTACGTCTTAATTTCATTACAACTACAGTACACTTTATCGATTTTTTGGGAAACATTGTTTAGACTGATAAGCATTTTTCATCTCTAAAGGACGTAATATTTTTCATATTTCAATTTTTCATTGATACCTTCTTGTTCTCCTGTAGGGATGGATGGGAGACAAAATGCATATTTCACCTATCTTTTACAGGATCATCCTGTTCACATAAGCAAATCCAATTTCATCTTGAGGTTCCATCGAAAGTTGATCTTCAAGCGAAAGTTGATCTTCCCTTGAAGATCAACATTCGATGGAACCTCAAGATGAAATTGGATTTGCTTATGCGAGTCAACATGCTCAAGTGTTCACCCAAGCATCTCAAACCTCAGCTTGAATGGGATCCCCTACTAAGAAATCGCAACATGGGGGCAAATTCACCACAGAAGAAGACAGCCTGACAACGAGGTGGCATAATCCATTCCGACTATAATTCAAAAATCTACAACACGCAATTCAAAATAAAAGATCTTAAAATAAAATTTGGCCCTCAAAAGCCCCCTAAATGGATTGCACTTGTACCATGAGTCCATGACTATTTCTGGTCGTCAATTCTAGGAAACTGAACCAATAATAACAGCATAAACAAATGGTAAAAACAAGGTTTGAACCAACTTGGGCAAGCTCAATTGGGCAGCAGGAGATCAGGACTCACAAGTTCGAATCTTCCACCTGCAAGAGGTTTTTTTTTTTCCCCTTGTCCTTGTATTCGGTAGGGATTATTTGTCTCCTTAATTGGGCTATTATTTGGGTTGGAGTTGGACACATTGTGGAATTGTTTCAAATTTGATGTAATTCTCATACTTCTTGAAATCAAATACAAAAAACAAGGTTTCACAAATTTGGAAAGCAGTAAAAAAGAGAAGTAAACCTTAAACCAGGTAAAGGTGAGGAGGGTGAAGGTACCAGTGAAAACAATGAGGTGAGGATTGACGGCAGCAATCATGCGGTGGAGGAAGGCGGTGGTATTGAGGTCGGAGCAACCCACAAACTGCTGCGGCAACACGTCCTCACAAAGGGTAGTCTTCCCATCCCCATAGTGCATATCCGCTACCTGCAATATCCTGAACTCACCCTTTTCGCTGAACCTCAGTGATTGTCCCTCTTCTTTAGTACTACTACTACTACTACTAACAGCAGAAGCAGAGGAGAGAGAGAGGAGAAGAAGAAGGGCTGCCACAACCAATTGCAAATTCGCCATTGGTGTAATTAGACGGTCTGAGGAGTGGGGTAGCAGAGTCAATTCCTTCCTCGTCTTCTTCGATTTCTCTTCATATAGTGTTAAATACTACTCCAACCTACCCAGATGTAGGAGTCATAAATGGATTGTACCCAGAGAGTAGAATCACCAACGGTGACATTTATCTGCCAGTGGCTTCTTATCGTCAAATCGATTTACTAGTGCGACGTAAGCAACTAGATGGTTGCCTCATGCCTGGTTCAGTCAAGACGAAACGCAACGAGTCAAGGCGTCAGAATATTTCCATATGCCAAAATTGCCAATTCTTTTCGGCAGTAGGGAAGGTATATTGTTGGACGATGTTTTGGTTAAATAATTCAACCAAAGTATTCTTGTTTGGAAAATGATTTTCATATCCTCTTTTATCCTAAAACACTCACCTTTTTTTGTCTATATTCACTTAAAAGTACTCCCTCAGGCCCAATTTATTTGCTCACTACGAAATTACGTGCAATTTTCAAACTAAAAATTAATGTATTTATCAAAATAATTTTTGATTTCTTTTTACACCGTATTAAAGTTTTCAATGAGATCTATCAAACAAGATCCACATTGATTAGGAAATTATTTTTGCAAGTACATAATTTTTTAGTTTGAAAATTGTACATAGTTTCGTAGTTAGCAAACAAATTGGGATGGAGGGAGTACAAAATTGGTCTTCAGAAAAAGTGACTCATAAGGTAAGGGTAATTTGGAAATTTCAAATTGAATAAAGACAAAAAAGAAGTGTTTGAACATAAAAATGGGGTGTGAAAACCATTTCCCTTTTTGTTCTTATCTAGTTTGCGTCGAGTTTTTGCAAATTATTGATTTGTCACAACTAAAGGAGTCTAAAAGTTAAAAATTAAATAAACAAACTAAATTTTTTGTGACTGAAGGAGTCTAAAAGTAAAGGAGTCTAAAAGTTAAAAATTAAATAAACAAACTAAATTTTTTGTGACTGAAGGAGTCTAAAAGTTAAAAATTAAAAACTAAATTTTTTGTGACTAAAGACATGTTTGCAGTATTAAAAGTTAAAAATGAAATAAACTAACTAAATTTTTTGTGACTAAAGACAAGACTAAATTGTTAGGAGTATTTATATCTTTAGTGAACTTTTTAAAAATTTGATCATAGTATTTTACTTTTTATTATTTAATTATAAATGTCCAATCGATTTCAGTTGGGTTCAATCGGACATTTATAATTAAATAATAGTCAAGAGAAATTTGTCTTTCAATTTATTTTCCAAATCATAACGATCATTTATTTTTAACAGTTATACATTATATGTCACGCACCTACCCATATCTAGTTAACTTGATTTTATTTAACAATAAAGTTCTCAATGAGCTCTCTATTTTTACTACGATATGGATTGATAGGCACGCAATATCGTAGATATAAGTGCATTAATAGGGTAGTGTTAACACGTTTTTATCTTATTTATTCCATATTTTCCACTTGATGCGTTGTTTTGGTATGTGTTAATTTTCAGGAAAATAAGGCTATTTTAGCGCCAAGATTGGATTGCAGAGACTTGAAGGCCGTGATAGAACATGAGCGCTACAAGGAAATCAATAGAGCGCTTGGGAATAGCACAACAGGGCTCACAAACTGAACAGAAGCTTGGCGAGCGCTACACCAAAAGTGGTGTAGCGCTACCGAGGGAATAGAGTCAAAAGTCAAAGGAGGCAAGTCAATCGGTCAAAGGGAAG
>JAXBDA010008537.1:0-14616 GCA_036023075.1 Gaultheria prostrata | reverse complement strand
CGTATTATATATCGATAAAGAGGGTTTTGAATGTACTAAAAGACGATGTAGGCTTGGGTTTGTTTTGAGGAGGCTTTTGGTGGGTTTTGGTGGATGTTTGAAGGGTTTGTCAAGTTCAAGCCTTGTTACGGTCCTCAAGGTAAACATCATTGGTCATTTCATCATTGGGAATGCTTGCGTGTATCTCGGGTGCAAAATCGGGGTGTCTACAGAATGCATGCTGGCTGTATTAGCTATGATTTAGTACTTTATTGTCATCTTCTTTTCAAGGGCACTCCATTTGAGTGGACTAGCTCATGCAAGGAGGCATTTTCAAAGTTCAAAGTTAGTCTAATTACTTCCCTCCCATCATGCAACACCCATTTTGATCCTTCCTTTAAAGCTCATGTATAAATATAGTGACTACACCATTATGGCAATGTAAGGTCAAAGGCGAGACAATAGCGCGCATGTCATTTGCTAAGAGATGAAAATTCTCAATGAAGCCCAAATGAACTATTCCACCACTGGAAAAGAGTTGCCAACGGCTGTCCTTAGGGCATGCTTTGTTTAGACTGGTGAAGTCCACATAGACCCTCCATTTTCTGTTCTTCTTTTTTACAGTAACTATATTCGACAACCATTCGGGGTTGTTCACTTCCCTTATTGCGTCTGCCTCCAACAAACGATCCATTGCCTCGTTACAACGTCAGCATGCTATGAAACTGACCTCCTTTTCTTTTGAACAACAGGCTTATGTTAGGGATCCACATCAATGATGACAAATTACGTTAGGACTTATACCTGGCATTTCTTATGGCGTCCATGCAAACAGGTCAACATGCTCTTTTAGAAATTGCACCTGGTCTGCCTCCTTTTGCCCGTTGAGATTTTCTCCTATCAAAAAATATCTCTCCGAGTCGTCTTGCTTCAACTGAATCTTTTTTAGTCCTTGCACTACTTTCTGGGCCAGATTTCCTCCAACATCCTCTATTGTTGGTTGATCGGGTAGTTCAACGGACTGTACCAGATGTGCTTTAGGGGTTTTCCTAATTGTCGCAACCAGGCACTGATTCGTAGCTTTTTGATTTCCCGTTATTCATTTGATGCCGTCTGCCCTCAGGAATTTTATCATCTGGTGGTAAGTTGATGAAATTGCCTTCATTTCGTGCATCCAAGTCCTTATGATTGCATTATAAGATGACGGGATGTTTACCACCAAAAACTCAGTTTTCGGCACAACTGATCCTGCCTTGACTGGTAGTGTTATCCTCTCCATCGGCCAGACTGGCTGTGCTCCAAATCCTATTAGGGGGGGGTGAGACTTTTCTCTAGACTGGTTGTTGGTAGCCCCATCTTTTTAAAGGCGTGGTAATACAGGATTTTCGTGCAACTCCCTTTGTCTACCAAGATTTTTTCAATGTCGTACTCACCTATTTGTAAGGTGACGACCAAAGCATCGTTGTGAGGTATTGTTACTCCCTTCAGATCCTCGTTTGTGAATGTTATTGTTGTTATAACACCTTCACTCTTTGGCCTCTTCTCGCCTATTTTGAACACATATTTTGCATGCCCATTCTCTCTCTGAATGTATCTTACCTCGTTCTTGGTGTAGGGTGCTGCATGGCCTTGGATCATATAGATCACACCTCGGGCTGTGAAACGTCTTGTATATTGGGATGTTAAGGAGTGTGTAGATGCTGTGAAACGTCTTTGGGTCTGGTGCTACCTTCTCCCTCTTGTAAGGTACAAACTCCTTCTTTCTAGTAGTGTAATGCTTTTTGTAAGTCTTTTGTTCCACCACCTTCTTTTCAGGAGTCTGTGGTCTCCCAAATTCTTTCTTCTTGCTTTCCCTGATGCGATCATCCTCTACGAGAGCGTGCTGCTCAATTCATTGCTTGAGTTTTGCCACCGTTTTTACAGGATTCATGGTGAGAGACTTTTGTAAGTCTGATCCTACTAGCAAGCTTGTTGAAGGATTCCTAGTACCTCTTCGAATACTTTCGTATGGTATTTTCTCCCCTTGTCCCATGGATGTCAGTACGTCAAAGTTTTTTGGTGCTACTCGGCTTGTGAGGAAACGAGCAGAAAACTCCTCGTAAAGCTGCTAACAGCTTTTGATTGAGTTTAGGGCAAGCTTTTGGTGGTACCAACTCGGTGCTACCTTTCCTAACCTTTAGGGGAACATTTTACACATCAAGGCGTCGTCTCTTGCATGCATAAACATTGCTTGGTAGTAATGTTGTATGTGGGCCACCAGCTCATTGCTTGTTTCGTAAAGCACGAACGGATTGTGCTTGATCCGAGTCGGGGGTTCTGCCCTCTGAATCCATTTTGCAAGTGTTGATGTTGTTATGCGGCTAAGAGCCTTTCTTGCTGTCTCCCGAGCTATTTCACGCTCGGCATAATGGTCTTTTTCGTTCGAGCTAGATCTCTCATATCTTCCTTTCCATGCTTACTGGCTCCCTTGCTTTCTGGAGATGCGCTCGCTACTCTTCTTCTTCCCGGAGACACCTTTCTTGCCATGGAAACATCTCCAAGCGGGGATCGTCCCATATCACGATATTGTTTGTTACCAGGCCTTGAGTTCAGGTCTTTCTTCGCTTGTCGCAGGCGTTTTTTTAGATCCTTGATAACTTATTCGCCCTGCACGATTCGTCGCGCAATATCCGTGACCTTTAGCTATTTATGCTCGAGACTTTTTGCGAATTCTTGGTCTTTTCAGGTCCTAAATCCCCATTTTTTCTGCCTCCGTCTTTGAGGAGTCTTACTTCTTCCTCTCCTGGGAGACTTAGACCTTCTCCGCCCTTCCGAGGGTGTCCTTGATTTCTCTTTCGACTCATTACGACGTTGCTATGAGTTTTAGATTTCGTGGACAGATCCACTTGGATTTGCCCTTTGGTTTGTTGCCTTCTTGAGGGCTTGAGGTGGTGTAGGAGTTCGATCCTCACCGTCCCCAGCTTTTCCTAGGTGGGGTGCACTTTGGGTCTTCCATGGATGATCTCTTGTTGGATTTTCTTTTTGAAAGAACTTTCCCACAGACTGCGCCAATTGTTATGGCGAAAAAACTAACGACGTTAATTCCGGGCTCTTAATGAGATCGATTCCGCTTTCTGTGGAAGAACCCTAGTCCTACAATACTATAAACAGTTAGAACACTTTTGCCCTAGATGGCAAAGGCTCTCCGATGCTTAAGTTAGTATGAAAAGCTAGGAGGAGTTCAATGGACAATGCTTGTAATTATCATTTAAAGCGTACCTTTTACATTAGGGTTTCTCTGTATTTATAGTTGGTCGTCCGCTTGTCGTTTGAGTTACATTCCTTAGTAGGATCCTTCTTCGTAAGGAGCTCCTTCCCGTTAGGGATTCGTCCCTATATTGAGTGATTGTATTTCCATAATACTAGATTCCTTATTCTATAGGAATACTTGCCATGCTAGGGGTTCGCCCCTATAGGATTATAGAATTTCCATGCTGCTAGATTCCTTATTAAGTAGGAACTCTTTCCATACTGAATTCTTCTATTCGTGTGGAGTTCATCCCGAGATGGGAGTCTTTTCCTGATTATAGTATCTCAACCTCTTCCCTATTTCATGGTGATTGTGCTTATCTCGCAAGCATTGCCATTTGGGGAATATCTTTGAATATTCTTTTCCCCTTTATCTCGTGACTTTATGTCACTTTCTAGGGTTTATCCTCTGCTCGGTATACATTGCAATAACAATGGATGATCACTTACGTGCTAGTTGTGGTCACGCGTTACTCACGTGATGCATTTATTTATTAACCCGCCATTCGGGGTGTATATGATGACGTGGTGCGTTCTCCGCATATCATTTTTAGGGTTTTGAGAAAACACCCCGCACAACAAGTTATGTTTGGTACAACCCAGGGATCACCTACCTGGACCATAATCAGTCACCATAGTGGGCTGAGCAACCCGGCCACTGTAAGCTTTCATTGGAGTACTAGTCGTCTGCTGCCTGCACTCTATGAAAAAACGGTCACGCTCCACCTGGTGCCGCTCAAAAACCACTACATCGCCTGCACCAAGCTGTTTCTCTCTCACGAAGCGGCTCCACCTGCGAGGGTTTAGAACTCTTGAATGATACACGAATAGATCCGTACGTGTGTGATGTATCCAATTAGAGATGAGTAGTATAAATGGATGTTGTACGTCGAAGTAACTACCATTATAAAATAGCGAAATCAACGAACATGAGAAACAATCTAACTTTTAAAGTAAGAGGTACGGAAAATATTCGGGAGGCATGAGTAATGATACATACACAGAAAATACTGTTTAAAAAACTAAATGAGGTTCAGATATGTAGTCCAAAATCGTTATAGCTGGCTGTGACCAAAGTTGTTTAATCCATTTCATGGATGTGAACTCCGAGTATTTTTTAGAATAAAATTTTCTGTTACTTATGAGTAGGGATGCATCGTGTCGTGTCGTGTCGTGTCGAATCGGGTTCGTGTCAAAATGACCTGCTTAACTAATCGTGCCAAGAAATTGAACCCTAACCCGACCTCCTGTTAATCGTGTCAACCCGAACAAGACAGCGATTGACACGATTAACTTGGAAACGACCTGTTTAGCCATAATTGACCCGAATGTGACACGAATTGACACAATTAATTCATGTCACTCTCGGGTTAAGCAAGTCAATTCGGATTAATTCATGTCATTCTTAGGTTACCGTGTCGACACGAATAGACGAACAAGTTAATTCGTGTCATCTTCGGGTTATGCGGGTAGAACCCGAACCCGGTCTGTTTATTAATCGTGTTCTCGGGTCGTGTCATATACGTGTTTCGTGTCAGAAATACTCAACACTAACCCGCTAACTTCGTGTCGTGTGAAAAATTTTCACCCCTACTTATGAGGGAGTCTAAGCTACGAGCCATAAATATCATGTAGTATGTCCACATTGAGCCGAATGATCTGATCAATTATTCAGTGGGGCTATGTTTGTTTGAGCTGAAAATATATTTCCCAAATTTTTGTGTCTGGTTGTTCATTTATTTTCCTAAACATTAGAGCAAATAAGCGTTAATTGACTTAATGCTCAAATCACCGTGAGTCACTTTATATATCGTTATTCTTGCTCACTTGATCTTTTGTCTTCACTGCCATCTAACTGACATATATGGTAGGTAACGAGTTTTGCCTATATTGGAGATTTTATTTTCCAGCATTTAACCAAATACCAAAAAATAAAAGTATGTAAAACAAATTTCTAAAAATATATTGTTTTACATGAAAAAAATTTGTAACTGTAAAACATTTTAGTTCAAAACAAACGGAGCTTGGTATTAAATTTATAGGTCTCTAAGTGAAGGGTGGTCTAACCATATAGGATTTTAAGCTGCAACTAACCAACAATGATCATTTCTGGATAGTCACCTAACCACCCGGCCCCTCCGCCTCAACCCTTGCTATAGTTAAAAGACATGGCAGAAACGGTACCCTCTAGTAAACACAAAACTTTGCCTGCTGTCCAAGAAAGAGTAACGAAACATCCACCACTTTCCCAACTCATCCTCGAAACTAAGTGAAGTCTCTTTTTTGCCCTCACTGTTACCATTGATCCGGGGGAAGTAATTAAGTGCATGTTGCTTCGGAATGACAAGGCGGTTGAGCTTTCTCACGTCGCTTGGCATTAACTGTTTCTCGAACATGGGTTCTCTGTGATCATCTGTTTCATGTTGTTCATGAACTTCTTGGTGGTTGTCTGGGATTTGGTTGAGGTTAAGCATTTTTATTTTTGGGTCCTAAACGAGAGAGAGAGAGACTAAAGGAAGTTGTTTTGAGAGAAAAGGGTTTTGGTAGTTGGGGAAGATCTTAGTGCACTCTTATATATATAGTGGGAATTAAGTCCAATCTTTATAGTTAGTGTTATATATATATATAACACAAATTTGTGTGTCATTTTTTGTGTTATTTTAAATGTGAGGGGAACCGGTCCCTATATATATAGGAGGTTCTGAACAAATTTGTGGAACTCACTTTTTCGTCCCCACTGTGAAGTTTTGAATCATTGATCTTGTTTAAATGAGTAAAATAGGAGGTCCTGCAAAATTTCAGCTCAATCGGATATCGAAAAGTGTTTGATCCTACTAGTTTTGCAAAACTGTGACAGGAAACAATATTTTTTAAACTGTTTCAATCAAGCACTTACCGATATCCGATTGAACTGAAATTTTACAAGACCTCTTATTTTACTCATTTAAACAAGATCAACGGTTCAGAACTTCACAGTAGGGCCCGGAAGAGTGATGTGTCATTTTTTGTGTTATTTTAAGTGTGAGGGGAACCGGCCCCATATATATATAACAATATTTTTTAAACTGTTTGAATCAAGCACTTACCGATATCCGATTGAACTGAAATTTTACAGGACCTCTTATTTTACTCATTTAAACAAGATCAACGGTTCAGAAATTCACAGTAGGGCCCGGGAGAGTGAGGTGTCATTTTTTGTGTTATTTTAAGTGTGAGGGGAACCGGCCCCATATATATATAACAATATTTTTTAAAATGTTTGAATCAAGCACTTACCGATATCCGATTGAACTGAAATTTTGTAGGACATTTTACTCATTATATATGGGGCCGGTTCCCCTCACACTTAAAATAACACAAAAAATGACACCTCATTCTTCCGGGCCCTACTGTGAAGTTCTAAACCGTTGATCTTATTTAAATGAGTAAAATAAGAGGTCCTACAAAATTTCAGTTCAATCAGATATCGGTAAGTGTTTGATTCAAACAGTTTAAAAAATATTATTTCCTGTCACAGTTTTTGCAAAACTAGTAGGATCAAGCACTTTTCGATATCCGATTGACCTGAAATTTTGCACGACCTCCTATTTTACTCATTTAAACAAGATTAATGGTTCAGAACTTCACAGTGGGGCCCAGAAGAGTGAGTTCCACAAATTTATGTGTCATTTTTTGTGTTATTTTAAGTGTGAGGGGAACCGGCCCCTATATATATATATATATATATATATCCACAAAAGAGCTTTTGGAGAACCACGAAGTTTTAGTTCTATTACTATATAGGGAAAATTTCAAAAAAACACCTGAACTTTCAGTTAATTCTTAAAAAAACACATGTACTTCGTCCGTCAACAAAACGACACCCGAACTTTATATTCCGTCAACAAAAAAACCCCTGCCGTCCCATTCTGTTAATGTTTTTTTACAGAGGGAGCTAACGATGGTTAACTTTTAGTAGCCCTACCAGCCTACCTACCATTTTGGTTGTGCACCTGGATAAGTTTTTCAAAAATATGGTCTATGATGTACCGATGAACGATCCAAACCGTTGATTATTTTCCAAATAATTTTTTGAATTTACCTGAAAAATTTCAACTCAATCAGATACTTGTAAGTGCTTGATTGGATCATCTAATTTTTCATTCAGAATTTAGGATCCTATAATCTGAATGAAAACTTGAATAATTGGATCGGGCACTTACACGTATCCGATTGAGTTGAATTTTTTAGGTCTAACTCAAAAAAATATTTCGAAAATAATCAACAGTTTGGATTGTTGTGACCCCGGAATGAGGCCCACACATAATTGTCCATTCATGATGCCGTCCTTGTACTCTTCCTCCAGTCCATGGCCAAAGCCCGTGCTACCAGACGAACCCTAGACTCTTCACTGTCAAATCCATCTGAGGTATGCCCCTCTTTCTCCTCTCCTCTCATATCTCTATCTCATCGGAATTCTAACTATGCCGTCTCCGGTAGCCGGTGACTGTGTCTTAATGCACCCTTCAAATTCCTTATTCCTCAAAGCCCTCCTACGTGGTACGATTGGAGACTATTGAGTCGGACAGCAGAGGTATTACCGGCCGGAGGAGTCGATCTGTGGCGGCAGAGATAAGACACGACACTGTTTGGATTGGGAGAAAGACAAAGAAAGAAGGAATAGCTACATGGATTTATGTTGTCGACGGGCTAAGCGGGGGCTACGGCGGCAGGGTAACGGCGTCCGTTGTTATTACCTCCATAGTTGCTGCTTCATGTGGCCTTATCTTTGGCTATGATATTGGGATTTCATGTGCGATTTCTTTCCTTTAAAAATCTTCAAATCATTCTTTGCTCAATTACTAAAAATTCATTCATCTTTGGGATATTCATATGTATTCTTTTGAATTCGTAACTGTATGCCTCAACCCTAGACAAGAAATTATATTGTGCTTTGTAAAATTGGGAACAGAGCAAATGATTTGTGTCATTCCAATCGGTGGCAGTAGTGGAATAGAGCAAATGGATGCAGGCATAAATTAAAGCTAATGGGGCCTCTATACACTTCTCATTAGCAGAAAATAGTTTGACTTTCGGAACACATCTACTGCTCATTGATGAATTTTTTTGGCAATTAGAGGGAGAGAGCATACAATTGGAGAGAGAGAGAGTGGAGTGCTCTGTTTTTTGTCTTTCAATTGGGGAGAGAGAGCATATAGTTTTTTTTTTTTTTTTTTTGAGTTCCGCCATAAACGACGTAGTTTTGGGCACTGAACGGAACCCCAACGTCCAAAACCCTGTTAAGTCCATCTGTTAGGTCTCCTCTGTTAAGAAAGTGACGGATTTGGACAGCAGGGTTTTTTTTGTTGACGGAATATAAAGTTCGGGTGTCGTTTTGTTGACGGACGAAGTCCATGTGTTTTTTTAAGAATTGGTTGAAAATTCAGGGGCTATTTTGAAATTTTCCCTACTATATATTATGTGAGTGAGGAATTAAGTAACTGATAGAACAACAGAAAGGTGATATGTGTGACTTGACCACCGTACGTATATGTAAGCCTTTTGAAGAAGCATTTTATGAATTTTAGTGGGCTGGAAGCCACATTTGGTATAATATTATCGAACCTTTCAGTGTCCTTTATTTCGCCTTATCTTCCTTTTGGTCACCAATAAATTTATTAAGTTTTATTTGCGTTCTCGAAGGAATTTGATTCCCAATGTCACGTCATCTTGAGGGAGTACCGCTAAAAATGCTTTTTCTTGGTTATTTTTCAATAATTGTAAATTTTTGGGGGGGCTTTCCGTTTCAACTTCTGAAACGGATTTGCGAATGGTCTATTATTACATTAAAAAAGATGTAACCTAAAGTGTGTACCCAAGGGTGAAACACAATACTGGAAGTATAGGATGAGTACTACTTGCCCAGCAAACAAAAAGGGTGAATAATATTAATATTTTGTGTAAATTTTATTTTATCTTATTTTGGCCCTTGTTTTGTTACTACTTAATTTTCTACCACTTGCTGATGAGGAAGGGTGATGATTGGTATATCTAATATCTCCTTTCTTGTTGGATTTCAGAGAGAGATCAGACAACGTAATTGAGTTGTTTCTTAGAAGAGAAACTGCGGGAAAGGGGAGGTGTGGGATTTAGGGAGGGTTGATGATTGTGGTGTTTTTATGGAAACCTTGACAAATATTTGTTGGGGCAAAGAATGACATTGAAAAAGAAGATAGTGCAACAAGACACATCAGACAGATGCCCAAGCTACTTCAAGCTCTGGGTAGTATGTAAAATGAAAAAGTTCAATTATTATGTCCTTTATATGTTATCCAGCCTTTATTTCCCCATGTTTGTTTGTTTCTTCAATTATTAATCCTCTCCCTAGATCTATCTCAACTCTTTTACTTCACTCTCATATCTCTCCTCTCTCACTCGATCCCATGGACTCACCTTAACCAAATATGTAATGCACATACATTTATGGTATCTGGATTCAGTCCGTTTGTATGGGAAACAGATTGTGGCAATTACTGTGCAGCCCAGATAGCGCAATTCCGGGGGCTAACTATAGTACTATATGAGTCCTAGAACAAGAGTCTAATTATTCAATGTTAGACATGGAACCCACAAGAATATGTGGTGTTTGAATGATTAGGACCACCACGTGATCGTGCTTTGAGACTACCAAAAAATTACTTGATTAATGACTAGTTTGTCTCTTTAGTAGATCTAAGTTAGAAGATTTTACAATATCCCATCCTTACCAACCCATCGGTTGATTCCTATCAACTTACGAAATAAGTCGATGGGAAGATTTTTTTGGGTGGATAAACTAACATTTTACAAACCCAAGGACAAGCAGAATACAACCTTTAGAGATAAACGCTCAGAAATTAAGCGAATAAGATGTTGTCCCTTGAAAATAAGAAATTTGACATTTAGCAAGGAAAGTGGAAACTGAATTCCTCTCTAAATGTACCCTTTTAGCATGGAGATAATGGTTTCCTCGCTAAAGCAATTTCAACGCCACTTTTTGCGATGAAATAATTGCTTCCTCGCTTATAATGTTCGTCAGAAAGTCTTTGGCGTGAAACGCCTTTTGCAACAAACTTACACTTTTGTCGCTAAATAGGGTTTCAAAAATAACACATTACCGAAGCATTGTATGTGTTGTCGCTATAAGTCATCTTTTTGGCGAATGGTATTCCAAGTTAAAAGACAACCCCGTTAGAGAGGAAATGTCTTCCCCACAAAAAAATAAATTTTATTTTAATAAACATGGAAATGACTAGGGAATTGAAAACATGGAAATAAACGAAATATAAGTTAGATCTATATAACTTGAAAGAGTACTTATACCTTTAATGAAGGAAAAAGCCTAGAATCAAATGGTACAAACTTGAAATCTAGAAAAAGGGGAGATGTAGAGACCCATAATCTAGTATATTTTTATTGGCTTATCTATTATTTTAGTCCCAATAAAATACACCAAGTTTCAATTTCGTCCTTGCAAAATATTTTGTGTCAATTTCGTCCTTATAGTTTCAGACGAATTTCAATTTTGCCCTTCCGTCAAATTAATGACGGAAAATGCTTATGTGGCAAACGGAAAATGCTTAAAATACCAAAAAATGCTTAAAATAAAGGGAAAATGGTAAAAATACCGGAAAAAAATGATTAATCTCCAAAAAATGACGAAAATTATAAAATACCAGAAAAAATTCATTACATAAAAAGTTTATGAAATTTATCTAATGATTTTTTTGGAGATTAATCATTCTTATCGACGAGAGGAATCAGAAAAGTATAAAATATGGCCGAATTTTAAAAAAAATTCATATAAAACCACACTTTTTTTTTTTGAAACGGCAATAAAATTTATTGAAGAAAATTTGACAATGGGTACGTCAAGTTGGAGGGAGAAAAGAGAGGACTCCAACCAAGGTTGGAGAAATGAAAACACCCCTTGGGCCGAAGCCGACACTTTATAACAAAAAAAAAATAGCTATTTGGTATTCTTTCGTCTTTGAAAAATCTTTTTGTCTAATTAGGCCCATATTTATCAATGAGAGGAATTACTTCTTTTTTTTTTTTTTTGATATCAAGTGTCGTTTTATATGAATTTTCTTTTAACTTCGACCCATATTTTTATATTTCTTGATTCCTCTCGTATATACGAATGATTAATCTCCAAAAAAATTCATTAGAAAAATTTCATAAAATTTTTATCTAATGAATTTTTTCCGGTATTTTTAAATAAATTTGTAATTTTTTATCATTTTTTTGGAGAATAATAATTTTTTCCGGTATTTTAAATATTTTTTGGTATTTTAAGCATTTTCTGTTTGCCACATAAGCATTTTCCGTCATTAATTTGACGGAAGGGCAAAATTGAAATTCGTTTGAAACTATAAGGATGAAATTGACACAAAATATTTTGTAAGGACGAAATTGAAACTTGGTGTATTTTATAGGGACTAAAATGGTAGATAAGCCATTTTTATTTTACCACAATGAGCTTAAGTCTATACATGTTTAGCCTTTCTAGTCTGTGTGTGCGGTTGTATAAGCATTTATTTTGTTAACCGAGATTGGATACGTGTGCCCTAAGACAAGAATGTTGGAGAACTTTTAAATTAGTTACTAGTAGTGTTTTTTATAACTCATGGGGCCCTAGTCTAACTACTTATTAAGATAGGGCTTGAGGGGACTTTCATCTTACGTGTTTTTTTTTTTTTGCAGTAATGATATTCTTACACCCTTTGGGTTTACATACATCTACGTCCCGCCTACGTGGCATGTAAGCCCCACGTGGGGCCTGCCCTCCACTTAACCCCTAAAAGTAAAAAGAACAAAATCCAAAATTTCAAAACTCGATCGTTCTGTTCCGCCAAAATCTGAAGCGAGCGCGCACGAGAGAGAGAGAGAGATGATTGACCCACCCACCGAGTGAACGCAAATTGCTATCTAGCAGGCGACTGACCTCCACCAGAGACTCCATACAAGCCATACCAAGGTCTCTCTCTCACTCTCAACTCAATTTGTAGGATTAGGGATATTGTTAGGAATTATTTCAAAAAAAATTAGAGTTCCAATTTGTAGAGATTAAATTCAAAAACCGTAATTTTTTTATCAAGGGATCCCAGTTCTTTAAACAATATAGGAGTATATGTATTTTAGTTTGCCCTAAATTTCTTGAACCCACCGCCGCGGCCAAGGATCAGTTGGCCGACGCCAGGTTGGATTTCGAGTACTTGCTCATGCTCCTTGCTATAAATCTGGTGCTAGTTGCTAAAGTCTCTGTTAATTTGCCATTCATTAATCCAACAGATGAGATTAGGGTTCTATGAAATTGGGGGATTTAGCTTAAATTGGTATTAAGTACTTGTTTTGCCCGAGTTTTTGGTAAGGCCAGAACATTTTTTTTTTTTTTTTTTTACTGTTATTCTATATGTGTCTTCATTAACAATTTTGCTCGAGTTTTTTATATGACTGTTGATCTTTATTTTCTAACCTGTAGGTGATGTTTAAGTTACCAACACCATCATCTCTTATGTTGGCGGAGTCAGTTCCATCAGCAATACATCCTCTATCTTCACAAAATTGCATAGACGAAGAAGTAGAAGAGGTATTGAGTGGAGACATTGGAGAACAAGAGATATCGAACTGTTCTTCAATAAAAGAGTGTGATGATGGAAATGAGGCAACATAAAATTTTGAAGATAGAGTTGAGGAACCAAATGTGGGAATGAAATTTGATACCGTAGATGAAGCTTATCTTTATTACTCAAGATTTGCTAAAGAAAAGGGGTTTGCAATTTGTAAAAGATCTTCAAAAAAAAAAAAAAGATGGAAACTTGAAGCATGTGATTCTTCAATGCGTGGGAAGCCAAAGCCGAAAGCAAGCAACCTGGTCAGGCCACGCCCACAATCCGAAGTGGAATGTCCGGATCACGTTAATGTTTGTTTATCCGAGGATGGAAAGTGGAGGTTAAGTCGGGTTTCATTGGAGCACAATCATGAACAAAGCCCGGGAAACTCTAGATTTTTTAAGAGCAATAAGGTACTTGATTCAAATGTGAAAAAGATTCTTGTATTGAATGAAAAATCTAGGATCAGCTTGCATAAGACAATTGACTCGCTTCAAGTTCAAGCTGGTGGACCTGATAAGGTTCCATATTTGCCGAAGGATTGCCGGAATTATTTGGATAAGGTTCGATGTTTACAACTTACGGAAGGAGATGCTGAAGCAATGCATCAGTATCTCATGAGAATGAAAGTTGTCAATGAAGACTTCTTTTATGCAATGGATTTGAATGAAAAGGGTCAACTAAGGAATGTATTCGCTTACTATGGAGGAAAGGGAGGAGAATAATAACTGCTGGTAAAGCGCAACATAATCCTTCCTCAGTCCACTTGTTGTCTCAAATTGTACATGATTAATGCATTTTGCCCTTTCTGTGAGTCCAAAATCAATTACATGATTAATGCACCCTCGTATTTGGTTCCCAAGGTAAGATAAGCAACAAAACTAAAGTTGTTGTATTCATCATCAGTTGAAGCGTCTATTCAGAAGTAACAGTAATGTTAATAACAGTAAAACATTGGCTTGAAATTCTATATTGTTCTAGCTGGACTACTCAAATTATTCATCTTAAGGCAATCAGCAAATGTGAATAATGGCAGCAGTAGAATATTAATCAGAAAATGTGAATAATGGAAGAAAAGGGTATCGTAATCCGGTTTGTAATATATAGGTCACGGGTAGGTGATGGGGCAAAACTAAAACTGATCTTGATAAGTAAATAAACGTCTTCCAGTTTATGCATGGCTTTATGCTTATCACTCAGAATTTCTGTTTGAAGAATGCTATTTGCATAAGAAGGCTCGGAATCTAATTATTTTATCTCAACACTGTGTGCACAAAGATTCAACGGCTCTGTAGAAGGCCTTTCCCAAGAGGCTAACAGGAATCAAGAAAAACAGTCACCAACTAAATTGAACCTCATTACTTGAATAATTAAAAATGACCGAAATTAAAAGAAAAAAATGTCGCCCCCCTAAACAGCTCCTTAAATTCTACAGTATCTATTACGTCTATCCTTTTTGACAAAAAAAAAAAAAATCTATCTATTAACGAAACATAGACTACCTGTGCCAATCTTAAGACTAGCAAATGTGCAAATTTCGAAAGGAATTAATGCTAAATTGCCCATTATTAAGTCCCATCGCAAGAGAAATGCTACGGTACACACTCCCCAAAAATTATTCCATATGAGATTTTGTGACTCAAAATATGAGATTTTGTGACTCAAAATATGAGATTTTGTGGCTAAGGGCGTACCGTATGCACCCTCATACGGGTAG
>JAXBDA010008536.1:0-14621 GCA_036023075.1 Gaultheria prostrata | reverse complement strand
ACGCTCTTCCAATCAGCTTGCTGATATCTTCACCAAGGGTCTCTCTTCCTCAGTTTTTCATCGTTTTCGGTCCAAGCTTATGTGGACTTCTCCCCCATCAGCTTGAGGGGGCATATTAGAGGATAGTGACCAATCATTCTTCCATGATTTGTGTCTTGATTTATGGATATAAATTAGCGCACATGTAAATTGTATTTAGGCATAATTGTAGGATATAATTCTGGGATATGATTTGTCCAAAAGATAGATTAGATATTCATGTATATATAGTAGTCAACACATAATGGAAAAGTGTGAAGTTTTTCCCTGCTATCTTTTGCATCCTCAAATCCTTTCATTCGGTAATAATAATAATAAACCAGAAACAGAATGCAAATAAGACCTTAATATATGCATGTCACAGTTTACAATCAGATGGCAAGCCTGGATACCAAGGTCTGAGACCCTCCACCACCTCATAGCATGATATCAAAACGGCAGCCAAGATAGTAACATACATACAAAGATAGTAAAAACTGAACAATGCCAAGATAGTAACATGCTAAGCACTAGGTCAGAGTTCTATCACTAAGCATTAGGTGGATCCTACGACGAAAGAGCTACATAACTAGCCAAGCAATCACAGTTTGCCATAGAGACACCTCAGGATGGATCCTCGGCATGCCGCTTTCACCGCTCTGAACATCTGAGATTTTCCATTGGCTCTACCCAAGCTATTTAGTTTGGGTTGCTGGCACAACTTCCGCTTACAAAATATATTGTCACACCATTATTTAACAAAAATTATCCGGAGAGAAAAAAAGAAGAAGTGTAACTCGTGGTTCTGTAGTGTCTGGACCAATTATACATGTACAGAAAATCATAGGGTTTCTACCTTTTTCTTTAATAATGGTGTGTCAATGTATTTTGTTAGCAGAAGTAGTGCCAGCAATCCAGACTAAATCGTCTGGGTAAAGCCAATGGCAAATCTCAGATGTTTAGAGCGACGAAAGCGACATGCTGAGGATCCCATCTTGAGGTGTCTCTATGGCAAACTGTGATGGCTTGGCTTATATATATAGCTCTTTCCTTGTAGGATCCACCAAGGTTTCGCCGATGAAGCTGAATGACCACACTCGAATGGCATATGTACGTCTTGAAGGGTAGAAAGATATCATGACAAGACAAATTAAGTAAGGGAGTCTCATACCCTCCTAATTATGCTTAGTATGTTTACCGGTTGAGTAACATCTTCTCAATTCAAAAATATCCTCCGCGGCGTCCTCTCCACCCGTTGCTTCATTAGGACTATTTGACATCCTATAATAGACAACCAACAAAATGGAGAAGATAGAGCAGGAATAAGGCTCTATTCCGCTAACTCAAAAAAATCAGTTTATTCCTAAAATCGAGACAGCCACTCTCTCACAATACATCACATAAAAAGTCGTGAAAAGTCAAAAAACTAAAAAACTCTTTTAGCGGAACAACCCCTAAGAATCACACAATTAAATTACCAAAAAAAAAAAAAAAAGAATCACACAATTGAAACAGACAACAAGAGATTTAACACATTAATTTAAGCTAGAGAATTCAATAGGGTGGTCCTAATGCCACGACCATTAAACACCCGGTGACAAAATTACCCTCATCAAACAACAGATCACATTTGCTTGTCTTTTTACTTCTGATTCTCTCTCCGTATTGTATTTCTCGCATCTCTCTGCATCAACTAGCAGAAACACCACCAAGTGCAGATTTTTGTTCACTACTCTCATCGTATCACTTTCCCTCTATCAATGTATATCAGATTTCGCCTCTTCCTACAAAATCGAGATCAAAATTCCGATCATTACCCATCTCTCTAATCCTCGTCCATAATCTTCGGTTGCTAGCTTGCTGCTCACCCAAATCAATCGACATCAACATTGAGATAGTCTACTACAGTACTACTTCGTTGCTAGCTGCCACCAAAATCCATCAGCTTTTGCCATTGAAGAGGTCTGGTAATAATTCTTTGATTTTTTAGTTCGTCTTCATCCTAGTACTCAAGGGTAGTTGAGGGTAATGAAGGTAGATCGTACGATTGTCTTCGTTGATGGCTCGGATTAATGATCAGTGGGTCATGGTTGTGTGCACCACCGATGGAGGTTGGGAATTAGATAGGACGGGATAATGAGAGAGAAAATAGGGCGTATAAGGAACGAGAGGAAGACCAGAACAAATGAAGTCCAATAGAGAGCATTCAATGTCGGTGAGGACAAAAATGTCAAGTCATGTGAATGTTCGTGGCACTATAAAAAGAAGTCGTGGCTTTAACATTACCCAAATAAACGAATATTGTACAAAGTGAATAAATGAAACTAATACAGCTAAGTGTAGAATAGTGGTTCCCGAAATAGTACTAATTTCCATTGCTGATTAATTAGACAAAAACCCTTGCTGTAGCTCTAGTTGGGCGGTTCAAAAAATTTACTCCATCTCTCCCCTTTTAAGTGATCCGTTTGGGAAACGTGTATTTCGTGGACATTAAAAAAGGTACTTCGGGAAAACGTTTTTAATTTTTTTTTTCACCAAATTAAAGTACTCAATGAGCACTTTATGAGTACTTTAATTTGGTATAAAAAAAAATCAAAAACTTCTATATAAAAATATATTTTTTAGGGGTTTGAAATTACACGTAGTTCCATATGAATCATTTAAAAGGGGACGGAGGGCTACTTAACCAAATACAAATGCAACAAACCCAAATGGAAATTCTACGAACAATCAATGAGTATGCGATTCCAATGAGGAAATCGAAATATACCTTGAAACTTAAACACAAACGCAAAAACGTAACCCCAAAACTCAAAATACTGAGATATACCTCAAAATCGAATCAAAATCGGTTGGCGATTATGGGTTTGGGTCTCCAATTAGGTGTTTTTTTAGAGAGAGAAATTGCGTAATTTGGAGTGGGTGAAGGGAAGCACATGTGTTTGAAACCCTTGAATAGTACCTTTTCAGGTTTCTTGCATTTGAAACCCTAGAATCGAGAGAGGAGAGGTACTAAGCAGACAGACAGACATACGGATAGAGAGATAGATATCGAGAGAGGGAGAGAGATCCTTGTTTTCTTAAAAACAAAATTTCGGATTCCAATATTTACCGAATTAGATCCGACATATCCGAATCCGACCCGATTATTATTTGGATTATCAAATTCCGACTAGGATTGTCAAATCGATATTTGATAAAACCAGATCAGATTTTTTCTTATCGAATTCAGATAGGATCCGGTCCATTGCTTCGTTTGGTGCAAGAAATATGACACAAAAAATGAAAGAGAAATAAGATTACACAAGAGTAAAAGGACAAGCGAGAATGAATTCACGTGAGAGCTAGGTAGCCAAAAGATGGAACCCGTGAAGATAAATAGCAAAAGCAAGCGCACTGATGCAAATAGGTACACTAGCTAGGACTCTAGCTAGCAAACAAATCCAATCCAATCCCTGCATGCATTTTTGGAGTTTTAGGTAAAAACCAAGAGACAAGTATGCTATTCCACCCTCAGCATTATTCACTCTCTCCTCTCTTTGGATAGGGACCCCGTGACACAAGGTGATAATATTAGGAAAATGATTTTCGCACTTTTATTATTTTTTTTTATTTTTCAAGTGCGAAAAATGAAAATAAAAAATAAAACCGATCAAGAATATTACAACGACAAATGCCACATATGCCACATACCAGAGACCCAAAAGAAACAAAGGAAGACAAGAAGCTAAACTCACAATGACCAAAGAAAACTCCACCAAGCCTAACACTCGCACCTCCAAAGTTCTCATTAATTAATTAGCTCTCAAACATATATTATACGAATTTTTTTCGCTTTATTCAAAAAAAAAAAAAAAACACTATATAAAGCTTTAATTTACAATATAAGTGAGTATTATAGTAGTAGCTACTTAATAAGGGATGGCTCCTTGTGCCAGATGAATGTACGTACTCTCCTCTTTCCTCGTAAACTGTAAAATCACTTTAGTATCGATCTTTGCATGTGGACATAGCAAACTAAGTAGGAGTAGGATTGTCGTGCGGTTGGGTGGCAACATAATTGGGATGTTTCCTCACGTTGTAATGTCGTTCTCTTGGTTCCCTTTAATCTTTGTATCTCTACTCCAAAGATTAATAAAATTTATCTTCTGCCTTTCAAAAAAAAAAAACAAAGTAAATTTGAACTACATGCCAATTTGTTTGTGTAATTAAAAATGCCCTACAATTTAAATTGCACTTGTCACTTCAAACCAGAGGAAGAGAAGTGTAAAAAGATAGGAGTAGTCTTTTTATTAGTAAGAAGTGTTTGGACTTTTCAAATTAAAATAGATACAAATATTTTGAGGTTTAAAAATTCCAAAAGTATACCAACCAAAATGAGTTGAAAGTGTATGGACGTTTGTTAGAGGAATAAATGAGCAATAAACTGGGAGAACGCGACGTACAATTTTTTTATAGTTGTTACGTATGATTTAGATACTTGTTAGATATGGTTTTGGTCAAGTTTCACACCTTTATGGATTCACTATTCACGTCACTGTTTTAAGTAATTAACCTTGTTACGTAGGAATTTGATACTTGTTACGACCCGTTATGGGTTTTAAAAAAATTCAATGGTTCACATTACTATTCACAGAAATCTACCAAATAATACATAACAATCACCAAAATCATACGTGACAACTACCAAAAACATACGTAATGGGCACCAAAATCATACGTAACAACTACCAACAACATACGTAATGGGGCGTACGGTACCCCTCTTTTGAAGGGCGTACCATAGATTTTTTCTTACAAACTGAGTTATCTTTTTAAATGAAATTAAAAGACTTATAAATCCATATCCCAGTCCACAAATCATGAAAAAAGACATCAAATCCTTGAACAAAAACATGTTTGTTCTACGTATTTATCACACTTCCACAAGACCTTTATTGATTGGAACAGCCAAATAAAACACCACTACATGATCTTCACAACCTTTTTTTTTTTTGCACGGCATGATCTTCACAACCTTATTAACATATCAAACGATAAAATAAAAACAAAAAAAAACTTACAACATATAAATGGTATATCAACAACCATCCGAAACCCTTTCACTTCTTGGATGTCGAAACCCTTCTCATCAAAACGAACAACCAAAGCACACGATAGAACACAAAAAACCCAATCAAGATATAAATATTTTTCCATCTTTGCCCTGCATGAAGCCCTCTCTTCTCCAACACATCACGTCCACTGACCATGCATGTCTCGTTCTCATCGAACCATACTAAACACTTTGACACAAGACAAGAGTACTCGTTAATTATGAGAGCATCAAGGGCATACTTGTACATTGACAAATAATGCATGAAGAGCCAGTACTTAGGCAAACTCGCCGTCGATATGAAGTAACCGGAAAACAAAAAGAAGCAGCCGAGAAGTATCGTGAGAAGCGATGTCCCGGCGATGTAGTTCGGAGCGATAGAGCTCAAGAAGAGAACAAATGAGTTGGCCATTAGAACAATAACCCAAATCACCAAAACAAAGTAAGCAAAAGCTAACCAAGTAGAACAAAGACCCACCAGGAAATAAACCGAAACCGAATACAAAACCGCTATGGCTAGCAAATAAGGCATGAAAACAAGTGTGTTGGCAATGAGGTATGAGGATAGTCTGTAGACCCCACTTGAGGTTTCTCTTAGGAGAATTGGCCTCTCATTGAGGAAAATTGGGAGGGTTTCAGTTGTTGAAGATAGAAGGAAAGTGAGAGTGAATGCAAATAGGCCTAATCTCTTCTCAATACCTTCCTTGTCATACCCAATATCTATATATATGGTGCCTAAAACAAGACCAACCACAAGAGCTTCCAATGCATTTGTCCAAAGTAGCTGTTTTGTTCTGAAAATTATCTTGCAAAACCTACTGTATAGACTGAGGATCTCATGGACCCTCGAGCTCTTATATCTGATAAAGGACGAATTTGTAATTTCACAAGGAGGTGATGGTTGTGTTGGTGGTGGTGGTGAAAATGATGAAATGGGTTTTGGCTCATTATCTTGTATTTGGTTAAGTATTTCCATGGCATATTCCAAGGCATTGAGTTGAGGAGGGACGGTTTTGCCCTTGGAGAGTAAAAAACCTTCAAGTGAGGAAACTGCACCATGGTGCACAACGGTTCCTTTTGAGAGAAGGAGAATTCTGTCAATAATGGAAAGGATCTTGAAGCTTGGCTGGTGGATGGATAGGATCACGGTGCGGTGACGCGAGTCGGCGACTGACCGGAGGGTGTGGATCACATTGAAGGCCGAAGCACTATCGAGCCCTGATGTGGGCTCATCTAGGAGTAAAACCCCAGGGTCGTTTAATAGACTAAGTCCGATAGAAACCCGGCGGAGTTCACCGCCAGAAAGCCCATGGGCCAGCCTTGTGTGGGCCAGGTGGGTTAGTCGTAGCTCCGAGAGGAGGGAGGATACAATGGAGGAGATGTTAGGGTTTTTAGGGTTTAGGAGGGTGGCTGAAAAGGCGAAGGTTTCGTAGACGGTGAGGAGAGGGAGGCAGGCATCATGTTGAGGGACGTAAGCGGAGATTTTTCGGAATGAGGAAGGGAGGAGAGGGGAGGAGTTGAGGAGGAGAGAGCCACTTGATGGGGATGTTTTGGCGGCTAGGATGTCGAGTAAGGTGGATTTCCCGGCACCGCTTGGACCGACGATGGCCAGTATTTGGGAGGGGTGGGCTGAGAGAGAGACGTCGCGGAGGATGTAGGTGGGTGGTGCTGCAATGCAGGGTTTGAAGAGAAAGGTGGTGGTGGGAGAGGTGGTGGTGGATTTGGTGTAGGAAATTTTAGAGGCTGTTATTGTGTAGGTTTTTGTGTTTTGAGGTGGTGGTGGTGGTGGTGGTGGTGGTGGTGGGGAGGGTTGTTCCATGGAGGAGGCGGTGGAGGTGGAGGTGGGGCTGGGGAGAGGGATAAAGATTGAAGGAAAGAGAGGAGAGAATGAGAGGATGAGATGTGTTGGAACTTGGTGAGTGTCTCCATGAGTTTGAATTTGTGGAGTATTAAGGTAGATGTGGGTGAGAGGTTTCAAGAATTAAAAAGTTTAATAGTTTCAAGCACACCACCGCATTATTGCTCTGCATTATTACAGCACCATACATTCATGAGATTCGTACCTGAGTTATGGACTTCACGAGAATGTATGATGTTGCAGCATCCGGAGTACCACGTGCATGGCCATGCTTCAAAAGTACTATATAATTAGACCATGAGTAGATCTACTAATAATGCTCTTCGTCCCAAAATGATAGTCCTCTACAGAAAGACGTTCAATTTTCTGATAAAAAATAAAATAAATTTTTTCTTAATTTTGTGAAATTTTCACACCAAATTAGTACCATCTATCCCAAAATGATAGTCTTCTACACAAAGACGTTCAATTTTTCGATAAAAAATAAAATACTTTTCTCATAATTTTGTGAATTTTTCACACCAAATTAGTAGAGAACTAATCGAGATATTTAATTTGGTGCAAAAAAAGACCTCCTACCACATACTACTTCAATGATATTTCTCTTGTGACTTTATCTTGAAAACATGAGCAAATCCCATTCATATTTTTTTGTTTTCTTGTTTCAACATATCATTGATGAGAAGGAAAGTTATGGTGAGTTTCTCATAAAAAAAAATTGTCCATAACTTATTGAGTTCAGACAAGTTATTTCCGTTATTTGAACTTTTAAATGATGTATCATGTATGTGGAATGTTATATCGAATTTCGTATTTTTGTTAACTTTAGCCCGTTTAAAAAAATAGGGAAACTTGGCTTACAAACAAGCATGAGAAATAATTTTAGAGCCGGCTTTGGACATACGTCAATGATGCGGCCGCATCTGGCCCCTAAATTTTGACTAATTTTAATGGTCCCAGATATTTTATACCTTATATATTAGTATACATCTAAACTTGATTATGAGAGCTTAATTACTACTTTGCTGCAAAAAATGTAAGAAGTGTGATATTTAAGTAATATATTTCGGATTAACGTCTATAATGATTACCAATTTTTGTGTTATTGTTATTTTTAGTTCTTGTAATATTTTTTTTGTATTATATAATAGGTCTGAAAATAAAATTCGCATCCAATCTCAAAATAACTCAGAGCCGACACAGTATAATTTATAAGTTCAAATGAACTTTGAAAGTTGAAACAAAAGCAACTAAGCAAGTACTCAGCCTCGCCGGTTCACGAGTTCATTGTCCTCTTTCTCTCTCTCCCATGAGAATAAGTAAGCAGAGCACAGTAGATTGCGCAAGTGGACGAAGGCAATCACGGACGGTCATCCATTTTGAAGCAAGCCCGTCGTCGTCAAGTGCAGCCTCATGCTTCCACAGATAAAACAGCTAGCACGTACAATAGAATAATGATACGTAGACAAATTTTGTGCCACAACCAACCACAACCCCACTCACAAATGAGGTTTTGTGGTTGGTTGTGGCACAAAATTTGTCACAATTATTTTTGGAATAATGTTCTGACGATCAATCATGCATGTTTGCTGACCACATTTTAAGGGACCCGGGATGCTGGAGAGCGCCCCTCGTGAGCGCATCCGGACCGTCCATCTCGGCAATCGACGGCCCAGATTTTTCTATGAAAGAGTCCAAAATATTTTTGGACTCTTTTATAGAAAAATTTAGGCCGTCCAAAGCATTTTTGGATGATCTAAATGCGCTCTCTACGGGCCGCTCACCAAAACCCCTCTTCTCATTTTAAGTACTATGTGATGCGTTGACAAATGTGTTCCATCACATGTTCACAAACATTTGATAACCAAACATAATCACCATAGTATTGCCCGGTTATTTATTCAATTAGTTTATAAGAAAAAGAGAGAAAATCAATTACCCTATAGAGCAACATATGCTACGGTGGTTCAAGACCCAAACTGATAGCAAAAATAAAAAATATAGATATAACTATATAGTTCATTGCTAGCAGGGTGCTTCATTTGGTAAACCATGTAACTATGCAAGTACAGGTCCAACAATCATTGAGAACCATGTACCGAGGCACTTACTTTTCTTCTTTTAGAGAAGACAGCGTTTGTCCACCTGGTGACAAGCATAGAGTCATAATACAAAACATAGGTAAGGGTGAGTTTCTCACTTGATAAAATGAGATTTTTTATTTTAGTTGAGTTTTATGAGGGGGTGATAAAATCACATTATCACCTCACTTGATAAAATCTACCATTGATAAAATCTCCTCTCAATGGTTAATTTACTAATTTGCCCTTCTTTTCTTTCATTACCAATGAACCAAAAATAAATGTTAAAAACTTATCCATCGGTACCAAGATTTTTTCTACAAAATATTTACTTTTCCCTCATTCATCAACATCCACCATAAATACATGGTCAAGTGCAAATGAAAAAAAAAAATTGGTTACATCATTCAATCTCCCCCTTGACTTCGTCTTGCACTATCTCGTGGGTTCCGTCCACCACCACGATGGAAGAGTCGAGAGGCGTGTCTATGAGTTTGTGTTTGGCGTAATGGCTCCAGACAAAATTAATGGGTCGAGGGCAAAACGGTAATTTCACCTACCATTAGAGAAATGGCATTGATAAAATCTCATCCAAGCTTTTATCAAGTGGGAGATTTTTTTGATAAAATATGAGATTTTATCGGATAAAATCGAGTGGAAAACTCAGCCAAAATTAGTCCAGGATCTGCCTCATGTTAAGGCTATCCCTAATTAGATACTCCCTCCGTCCCATTTTCATAGTCCCACTTGGGGTTTCCAATTTTTTAAGGGGACACAATGATTACATCAAAAAAATGTTCAATTTTCCATTTTTGTCCTCTCAAAAGGTGATTTGATTGATGTAAGTAGTAATACTTTTCTTCAAACAAAAAGGGTAATAATGTAACTTTATCAAGTTCCTATTGCTTATTTTAGAAAGTGGATTTTCATTTTGGGATGTCCGAAAAAGGAATATTGGACTATGAAAATGGGACGGAGGGAGTACTCTTTAAGGGATGGAGGGCTACTCGTAAGAATCTTGAACTCTTCGTTTTGTTTTGCCCCGACACGAGCGAGATGATTAGCACATTCATTGGCCACTCTAGATATGTAACTTAGGGAAAGTTTCGTTGATGATAGTATTAACATCACTGATGATTCTGCTCAAAGGGTGATTAGCATTTGGGCCTTCATTGATGAGGCTTACCGCAAGGAGGGTATCGGATTGGATTCTCACATTTGACATGCCTTTTTGTTCACCTTCCTTTGATAAGAGTGAACAAATTTTTTCCACTTACAATGCATCAATGTTTATGATCTTATAGAGATCAAAAGCTTGTACGTTGTCGTGGTCTGAATTTTTGCAGGCACATTCCTTGCCACGGTTACTACATTGACACCCATAAAATAGAGTCTGCTTCTGTTCACGATCTGAACTCACATTTCTTTGAGTTGTGTTTTAATAAGTTTTGCTATAGCTAAGTATGATCAATGAAGATGGGTCCTTATGGGTCTTTTGAGTTGATAAGTTGGTGATGTTTTGGAGTTGGAATCATTAGAAAATGTTGAGTAGGCGATTTTTGGTGAATTATTGAAGGTGGACTGTTCTGCAGAATTTGCAATCTTGTGATTGTATTGTGTAACTTCTATTGAGTGTATCTTGGTCATCCGGACTCTAAATAGGGCAAATTATATGTCGAAATCTATGTACTGGAAGTCTACTTTCTAGTGGTTATAGTCTTGGAGGTTGATTTTCAACCTATAGGAAGTTATGGTCAGGATATAACAGACTGTGCTGCTAGGTTCTGTGTTTCTTGAGCAGAATTTATGAGTTTGTGCGTGGAATCGACTTGGTTCTATTGCTCATAAAAATTCATGAAAAATCAGGGATAAACCTTGACGTGTGGTTTTGATCTCTACCAAATATTGGATCATTTTGATGCATATTCTAATTATGACAGATTTTACAAGTGGGTGTGTTCCTGTTGAGTTTTGTGTGTTGCAGCAAACGGTTTAATTCACGGAGTTGTTGGCTATTGATTAATTTCATACTAGCCTTATATCTTCATATTTAAGCACTTGTGTTAATGTTTAAAGATGATCTTATACTGATATGGTTTAGCTTGTGGCTAGGTGACAGGTGGGGTCATCGGGAGGTGCCGAAACCGTAAGTTTGGCATACTCCAGTCGAATCAAAGGTGAGTGTGTTTGACATGGTTATGTTCAATAACATATAACTGTGTTGATGATGTATTGTTGTGAAGATGGACATATAACTGTGTTGATGATATGTGGTTGTAAAGATGGATGTATATGATGTGATGATGATGTATCATTGTAAAGATGGATGTATATCATGCTAAAGATGTTTTAGCTGTTGATATGAATGAAAGATGTATATGAAAGATGTATGTGAAAGATGCTATCCGCGAAGGGACTGTGGATTGGGTTCAACCGCGAGTACGTTGTACCGCTTAATTACCGGTGGCAACGAGCGGGGTGGGCTCCCTCAGTGACCTAGGATTATGTGTGAAAGATGGTATCTGCGAAGGGGCTGGGGATTGGGTTGCACCGCGAGTATGTTGTACCGCCTAATTACCGGTGACAACAAGCGGGGTGTGCTCCCTCAGTGACCTAGGATACATAGGATGTGGCAGACGTGCCACTTGCATGTGATTGGTTATTTACATGTTGATATTCATTGTATATCACTGCTGTGTTTGGAAGTTGATTTGGTTGTATCTTGTTGAGCATATCTGTTGTATTTTATTGAATATTCTCTATGTCTCACACACTCTGGCTTGCCTTTATGGTTTGCCAGATAGCAGGTGGCTTAGAAGGGGTCCACTACCGGTCAATGTTGAGGTGTTCAGTTGGTGTCGAAAGAGTTTCGGACACGTTGTCACGTGGTACTTTTATGGTTTGTAATAAAAGAGTATTTTGAGCGCTTATACTATTTAAGCTGTAATAAAGTAGACGGTTGTTGGTATACGACTCCGTGGTTGATGTTGAAGAGTTTATTTATATGTTTGAAGTCTTCCGCTGTGAGTTTTTATTTTGATGTGTTGTGAGGGGATGTTGGGTCTTGAGTTGGAATGTCGCGTGTCCGCACCGACTCGGGCTCACAGCGGGTGCCGTTTGCGGGGCGGAGCGTGACATCTTACCACCGTATATAAAATATATTAATGCCCAAAAAAGTATGTAGGAATGAGTGAGCCCAAACTACGAGTAATTGTTCAGAAGTCTCGGAGAACTGTCACACATGCTTCAGATCACTCCAGCATCCCACATTCACACAGGGTTTTGTTTACCTATTTTTTCCTCGATCGAAGTTGATAAGAGATTTCGGAAAGCAAAGTCAACAACAAAAACAAGAGCAAGCAATACAGGTCGAATCCGTGGTTCCTCGCCATATTTGAGGACTCTGCCAGATGTAAAATGCCGGCAAGCGAATGAAATGCAAATGGATGGAAATAATGAAGACAAACGAAAGAAACTTCCGTTAATAGTCGGATGGAATATCGACACATAAAAGAAAATCGGTGTGGCGAGGCAAATACCAATCTTCAAGAACGAATGATCAATAGTAGGAATTAAATTAAAAATTGAAGACAAATAAAAGATAGATCGACTTTTGATTTGTGAGAGAGTTTACAATGAAGTCTAAAAAGACTATTTATAGAAAACTAAAAAGTGTAGGAAAAAACTTCCTATCTACGTCTTCAAACGTTTGGAAATAACTCTCATTCTTTCTTCTTCAAGCTTTAGGAAATAACTCTCATTCTTATTCTTCAAGCTTTTGTTTCCACTAGTCAAATACTCCCTCCGTCCCAATTTGTTGGACCCTTTTGGGGAATCCAACTTATTAAGGGTGTGAAAACTTTGTATTGCCTTTTCTGTTTTGCCTCTAAGTCCAGTTGATATTAACGTGGCCAATTTTGTGGGGCTAATTTTTTATATGAAACTCGAAACACATGCAATATGGATCCTGTTTGATAGATATCAATTAGTTTTATTATATAAAGTTTTCTAAATTATAAATACCGATATAAAATAAAAGATAATGAACAAACCCATCGATATGGGAAAAGTACTTTTAAAGGGTAAAACTGAAAAGTGACCTTGTTTTGATAGATATTTGTAGAAATGAGATATATATTTTGGGACATCCCAAAATGGAAAGAGGGTCCAACAATTTGGGACGGCGGAAGTACTCTCTTTAACTTCCAAATGTGTAGGACAACGCCATGTGTTTTCCTAACTTCCAAATGAATAGAATTAAGCCACGTGTCCTGTCCGTGGAATAAAAATACAAAATACCAAACTAAAAATAATAAAATTGATAAGAAAAAACATAGACACATAATTTTTCTTATCGACACATAATTATTGCCACCTTTTTATCGATATCGTCAGGCGGTAAAACATGGTGTAAACAGGTTCATACAATTAATTATATGTTCCATAAAAATTTGTTCTGTTCAAGTGTTCCGAAACACTTAGCGACTGTGCTTCGGGATGACCGAATAATTAGACCAAACTACTACTTTGCAAGTCCTTGTACAGTAGGCGAAATTGGGTTGCATGGTATGGAGTACATCGTCGGGCCTAGCCCAAATTCATTATAGTTGGACTAGTTGACCCACTAGGTCAGACTTGCCAACCAACAGCATGCGTTAAAACTTCAAAATATAGAAATACTATTAGGTATCCATTTTCATGTGTTGTATCGCCAAACTCCATGTTGAACTCAAAAACCCCTGCGCAAGTCAAAGATAATAATATTGGAGATAAAAGTCGAATATGTTACAAAGACAAACTTTGACATGGGTGCCCTTCTTTTCTTTTTTATTTTGACATGAATATAGTTTTTTAATGTGTCAGTAAAGACACATACTATGGGTCCAATGCAAGTAAGTTCCATAAATGCCTTGTCAAATTTAGGGAATGTTTGATGTCAATGTTGCAATTCCGAATCTATGGCATAAGCAAATATGGGATCTCATAATTTTTCATGATTAGTTAGTCTATGTTTGTCGTTGAGATTGGATATTTCACCATTTCGCCTATCCAAATCAAACACAATACAATTAACTACTTACCATATACAACCTTATTTATTACTACTTTTTCTAGTTCCAGTTATTGGCTTTTTGAGTTTTATTTTTTATTTTTTTGGGTCTCTTTGGTTTTTCTCTTTAATGTTCACGGATTCCAATACAAGTCATTATCTTTACATACCTTAACTAAAAGGGCCGGTTTCCCTCACACTTAAAATAACACAAAAAAATGACACAAATTTGTGGAACTCACTCTTCCGGACCCCACTGTGAAGTTCTGAACCACTGATTTTGTTTAAATGAGTAAAATAGGAGGTCCTGCAAAATCTCAGCTCAATCGGATATCGAAAAGTGCTTGATCCAACCAGTTTTGTAAAACCTGTGATAGAAACAATATTTTTTAAAGGGAAATGATTTCCACACCCCCCTTTTATCCCCACACACTCCCTTTTTGTCTTTATTCAACCTGAAATTACCAAATTACCCTTACTTCAAGAGTCACCTTTTCCATATGAAGGGCAATTTGGTAA
>JAXBDA010008535.1:0-14624 GCA_036023075.1 Gaultheria prostrata | reverse complement strand
GAATTGTCCAAATATGTAATTTTTTATTTTTGAGTGCGGTAGTTTTTAGTGAAGTCGGATTGATCATTTTGAAGAAAAAGTATAATGCTCCAAATTTGGCTCGAGCAATTCCAAGCGTTCTGGTAGCAAAACAAACTGTTTAGTTTTGCTGGATATTTGGCTCGAGCAAAACGACTGGTAAAAAGGCCCGATTCAGCAACTATAAAATCTGAGCGTTAGGGCTTTTATCATTAACTACATCAGCCATATTTCGACCCTCTGCGCCTCTCTCTCTAAAATACCATTATAGAGTGCTAGGGTTCATGAACTTTGAAGATTCGTGAAGGCTATCGAATGCCATGAGTTCAAGATCATCTTCAAAGGGTTTCTTTGTTCATCTTTAAATCAACACTTCTCTATCGATGCCCTTTCGTGGAGTTCGAAAGACAATACATTTGGAAGGCTTGAGGATTCAAGACTTGACGATCATGCAAGGGCGTGATGTACGTGGATTCGGCAAGTAGGGCTTAGGATTCGTGGTGAGGATACACGGTCATCGAGTAAGTCTATTTGTAATTACACAATGTTTCTTGTGCATGATTCCTTCCCGTGGTTTTTTCCCGTTTAGGGTTTTCCACGTAAATCGGTGTTCTTCGATTGTTTGATTTCGTTTCATTGATTGGTTAAAGTTTTTGATTGGTGGGTCAATTTTTAAAAGAGATTAGATTGAAGTAAATCTATAAACCTAGACAAGCTAGGGTTTTTCATTTGGTATCAGAGCGGGTCGCTTTATATTAAAATCGTTGGGTTTTAAGCGAATCGTTGTTTTTGCGATGGAGTTAAATTCGAATCGACCTCCAATACTAGAAGGAAAAAATTTTGATCACTGGAAAGAAAAAATGGTAGCTTATCTTAAGGCAATTGACGAGGATGTTTGGACTGCATGTGAAGTGAAATACACACCTCCAACGGAAACTGTAAATGGAGTTACTTGTCCGAAACTAAGTGCAAACTACTCAAGAGCGGAAAAAACTGAGAGAGCAGCAAATAGTAGGGCACTAAATGTATTGTTTACGTATGTTGACACGAAAGCGTTTCATCGAATTTCTACGTGTAAACTAGCAAAGGAGGCATGGGATATTTTGGTCACGACACATGAAGGAACAAATACAGTGAAGCAAGGAAAGTTACAAAGGGTTACAACTCAATTTGAAATGATTCGTATGGAGGAGGATGAGACTTTTGACGAGTTCTATGCAAAACTCAACCACATCGTCAACACCAGCTACACTCTAGGTGAGCCTATTACTCCGTTTCGTGTTGTTAAAATTTTTTTACGTTCTCTTCCTGCTCGTTTTAAAACAAAGGTGGATATTTTAGAGAGTAAGAGAAAATTACCTGAGATGTCTGTTGAGGAAATAGTAAGACAATTTCAAAACTATGAACTCACTCACCTTGACGAGGATATTATTTCTACTAAAACTTCCCCAAAAGCCCCTGAAAAATCTATTGCTTTTTCAAGTAAACAACATGAATCAAATGAATCAGATAGCGATGATAATTATGATATGGAGGCTTTGGATTTGTTTATGAAAAATTTCAAACGTTTCTTTAAGAAAAAGAATCATGAAAACGAAAATAATTTTAAGAAGAGTAAAGGAAAACTTGAATTTTCTAATAGAAATGAGCGAAAAGGAGTAAAAGGATCACCCTTCGGGCCTAAGTGCTACGAGTGTCATGGTTATGGGCATCTTGCTCAAGATTGTGCTAACAAAAGAATGAAATAAAAAGTTTACAATGTGGAGACATGGGATGATGATTCAGATAGTGGAAAGTCGGATAGTGACAAAGGTGAAGAAAATCATGGGAAGAATTTCTTAGCTTTCGCAGCTAAACATCAGGCTAGTGAGAAGATAAATGAAAAATTAAGTTGTGAGGGAATAATAGATAGTGATGTTGAAGAAGGGATTATGGACTTTGATGAACTGAAAGAGGCTTACGATAAGCTCTACAATGAGAGCTTAAAAATTACGAAGAAAAATATTAAGCTTGCTAGTAAAAATAAGGCAGTTAGTCATGATCTAGAAAGGGCATTATTCTCGGCAAGGGAGTTGTCAGAATCCCTAGAGTGCATGACTCAAGAGAGAGATCAACTGAAAAGGGAAGTAGTGCGACTCTGTGAGAAAGTGAAAGAAGTAGAAGATCTTAATACAACCAACAAAGGTAAACTGCATGATTTATCTGTTGAATTGAGTAATGCTAATGGTGTTTTCAAGCGTTTCAATGCAGGATCTGAAGCTTTAGATGAAATTCTTGCTATTCAAAGACCATCTGGTGATCGAACAGGGCTTGGATATCATGCCTACTCATTGAGTCAAGAAAAAAGAGAAAATATGGTTCATGAAAAGAATATAAAAGTTCCGGTAAGTGCCAAAATAGTCCGGACCCAATGCGACGAGGTAAAAGCTAAACCTAGTCTCAATAATGCTAAGCCTTAAGTGTTTGTTAAAATGCCTGGATACATTCAAAGACCTATTGCTGGTAAATTCATTCCTGTTTGTCATTATTGTGGTGTTAAAGGTCATATTCGTCCTAACTGTTTTCAACTACATGGATATCCTGCACATCACCACAATCATCACAACAAAACTAAGACTCATAAGAATGGAGAAAATCATAGTAAGCATACGCATGGCTATGTAAATCATGACAAACCCACTGTGAAAACTCAAGCAAAAAGTGTTATTATCACAACTAGACCTGTTTGGGTGAGAAAGTCAGATTTGAGACCTCGTGCAGATTTCTATTCCATCCCTCCAGATGACACTGGATCATCTACAGGCGTTGACTTTGCCTTTTAAGGTTCAGTCTCATACCCATAGTCTAGGTTGGTTTTCAGTGCATATGGTTTACCTAGAGTTATGGTTTATGTTGGTCTTTATGTTTTTATTGCTTAGTTTGTTAACATTCTTCATTTATAAAAAATCTCATAAAGATTTTATTTATTTGGTTATATGTTCCCAATGTTGCTTTCCTTTGTAGTTATTTTTTTAATTATCATAATAAATATAAAAATAATATTTTTGTTGCCCATTGGACATCACGGTGGACTAGTTGAATGTTATTGGTTTTTATGAGCATTTCTAAATTGTGCATGCCTGTACATTTTTAGTTCATTATAGCTTGGACGATATTCTAGAAATCACATGTATTATGGGTCATGTTATGTGATTTACACCTCATTCACGTCAGATATATCCAGCTCCTTAGCTCTTAACTGTCATTTCTCATGTAGCTGGCATGTGTTCGGTGCAACCTCCTTGAGATTGACCGCTTAGTATTTATGTTTTTATCAAGGGAGTTTAGTCGAAAAAGGGAGTTCAATTTTTTTAAAAAATAAAAATTATATATATATAGTTGTGAGTGAGATTTAATGTCTATCCGGTCGTTCACTGAAGTAACCGGCTCCATTCGGCTTACCAGTCCGAACGGTCGCGTAAAAAAAAAAGGTGAATAGACCTTGTGAAGGCGAGTATTGGACCACTTGCTTAGTAACCGGCTCCATTCGGCTTACCAGTTTGGACGGTCGCGTTAAACGGCAAGTGAGGTAAAAGAGAATACCTAAAAATATTATCTTAAAAATAAATAGAGGAGGTGGCAAAATTTAAGGGGGAGTGTTTTTTATGGTGGAATATTATGGAGGGCTGACTTTCCAATGAATGCTTGGTTTGACTTCTTGAGGGGAGTTTATCTTGACACTCCGTGCCTACATGAGAAACCAAGTTTTGTGTTGAGTTGATCTAGCTATAATATGATGTGACGCACACACTCACTTTCGTCATCGGCATTTGACTCATCTGCTGTCTAAGTATTTTCTTGCTATTTGAATTTAAGATGTGTCAGTGCATTATACTTTATGTGTGCTTATTGAATCCCATAACCATTGGCCTGCTTCACTTGTGCTTGATCTTAAAAGAAATTTTATTTTAGATGGATAATTTGTGTTAAGGAGTCCCATTATTTATTATTATTATTTTTCGATCTTTAGAGAAAAAATTCATAAATAACTAAAACATGGTGGCTCTAATTCTGTCTTTTATATACATACATATATTTTTGAGAAAAAAAAAGGCTCAGTCAATCACTTGTTTCTATATCGAATAATCCATATATTTTTTCTCGAAATCGTTTTGGTCTTTCCAAAGTCGTTCATTCTATCTTTAGGAATGTTTTGTTTGGGAATTGTGTTGGCCCTAATTCTTTCCTAATTTCATAATATTTCTTTCGGCACTAAATTATTCTACTATCATTCTTAATTATAGCATCTAATTTGGCACGTTAGTATGGCTAGTTTATGACTCCCGCTGTCGTTTATTGTTGTGCTCTGTCATCTGCTGACTCCGGCTGGTTCCTATGTTTCATGGTTGTTCATGCTTTTCTTAATTACTCATTATTATCCCTTGATATTCTTGGCTATTATTATTCCCTTTGTCCTTCCGTGACAAAAAGGGGGAGAAGCTTAACACTAACAGTTTGTGTGAGGTGTTTGTGTCTGTGGTGCCACTTGCAGATTTCTATTCACACTCTTTTAGGGGATACAGTATTTAGTGTTTAGTATGTTTTGTCATGGAAGTGCCAAAGGGGGAGATTGTAAGCCCAATAGGCCGAGCTTCCTTTGGTTTGGCAAGTCCATGCCCAAAACATATACTTTGTCGTGTATTCTATTTTAATAGCACTGTAATTTTCGATATTTCTTTTTAGAGTGTCTGTTTAGGTGTGGAAAAGAATTGTCCAAATATGTAATTTTTTATTTTTGAGTGCGGTAGTTTTTAGTGAAGTCGGATTGATCATTTTGAAGAAAAAGTATAATGCTCCAAATTTGGCTCGAGCAATTCCAAGCGTTCTGGTAGCAAAACAAACTGTTTAGTTTTGCTGGATATTTGGCTCGAGCAAAACGACTGGTAAAAAGGCCCGATTCAGCAACTATAAAATCTGAGCGTTAGGGCTTTTATCATTAACTACATCAGCCATATTTCGACCCTCTGCGCCTCTCTCTCTAAAATACCATTATAGAGTGCTAGGGTTCATGAACTTTGAAGATTCGTGAAGGCTATCGAATGCCATGAGTTCAAGATCATCTTCAAAGGGTTTCTTTGTTCATCTTTAAATCAACACTTCTCTATCGAAGCCCTTTCGTGGAGTTCGAAAGGCAATACATTTGGAAGGCTTGAGGATTCAAGACTTGGCGATCATGCAAGGGTGTGATGTACGTGGATTCGGCAAGTAGGGCTTAGGATTCGTGGTGAGGATACACGGTCATCGAGTAAGTCTATTTGTAATCACACAATGTTTCTTGTGCATGATTCCTTCCCGTGGTTTTTTCCCGTTTAGGGTTTTCCACGTAAATCGGTGTTCTTCGATTGTTTGATTTCGTTTCATTGATTGGTTAAAGTTTTTGATTGGTGGGTCAATTTTTAAAAGAGATTAGATTGAAGTAAATTTATAAACCTAGACAAGCTAGGGTTTTTCAGTATCCGTATCCGATATGCGTACTATACGTGATACGGAGACTAAAATAGAGTATCCGTGCTTCATAGTATATAGGTTGTAATTTATTTTGGTTATAGGAGTAGTAATGGGATAGAAGAGCCTTACTCAAATTTTGGATAAGTGCTTTTGGAAATGAATGAAGGCTAAAAGGTATAAACACTGGTTTTGCACTGTTTGTGTGAGCTTGCTTAGCATTTAGATGTTAGGATACGTTTGTACTTTCTAGGGTTTTCTTTTTTCAAAAGAGATTCTTGACATTTTTTGGATTTCCACTATGAGTCTTCATATCTTTAATAAACTAACTTTAATGATAGGAGCCCCTTCAACCTCTCATACAAAAGGGTTTCTTATTTGTGGAAAATGTGTTTTACTCTAAAATCTAACCTAATTAAGTTCTTGATTCCTTTTATGGGCCACAGTAGTGTTTATATTACAGTTCTGGAGAGAATTCAAAATTCCATTGCATGTGGGATCGATGTAGTGTTTATCTGCTTGTCTTTGAGTATACACGAATATATGTGCTAATGGTATGAGGTCATGAGATGTGAATGGAGATGATAGATCAACATCAACATGTAGTCTGGGATCATTGGATGTTGCGATGTTCGAGCCAAATTAATAAGTATTAGGGTCACTCTTAATAAACAGATTTATACATATATAACAAATAGTTAAGTTACTAAAGATATGTTGGGGAGCTAACAAATGTCATATAATTCCTCTTTTTCGGGTTGTTCGGTAGCTGTATTTTAAAGAGTGGCACAAAAAAATAGACAATGTGTATCAAAGATGCCAAGTTTAGTCCTGGAGGTGTTGGGTTCCCTTTGGTTATGTTTATTGCAATTTCATCAATTGTCATCTTGTTTGAAGCCAGTGGGGTTGTATGTGCATTTTGATATGTGAGGAAGATTGGTTTATGAAATTGGTAGTTCGTTTCAAGGAACATAATTGAAAGTGGCTTTAGCATTAGAATCAATAGCAATATTATTCTAATCTTGTTATGAAAACTGTGGAATGCTAATCTAGAATGGGCCGTTGTGCATTCTATGTATGTTTCAATAGCCTAAAAAGGCGAACTTAGTTTGCTTAGTAATTTTTAATCCACTACTGCTCGTGCCAGTGCTTCCCTCTAAGGGGGAAGAGGCCACATAGAAATTTGGCTTAAAATGTAGTTTTCGAGGAGTTAATTATTTAATTTTGTATTGGGCATCTAAGTGATCAATTAATCTCACGAGTGACTCCATGCATGTAAAAAAATGGAAAATTAATGTGCTCATTATTCACTTTGATGATCACTCGTTCTTAATTTTAGCTCATTAGTATTGAACTTAACCGTTTTGCTTTTTCTTATTTTCTGGTTTACATTCCAATATTTAGGTGATAACTGTTGGGCCCTGCTTGGCTGGGGAAAGGCACCCCTTATAAGCTTTCACCCCTCATTTTGGAGGGTCCCACGCCTTTCCCCTTGTTTGGCAAACCAAATTTGTCCCTGATAATTCTTTCCCCCCCTCTTCGTTTTCACGCTGGGGAGCACTTCTCCCGGATAATTTTTGGGCTGCCCTCACCCTGCCCAAAAGTTATCCGGGTGTAGAAGGGGAGGATTTTGACGAAAAGAGCCCTCCTTATCCCCCCTTCCTCAACCCCCCATACCCACAACCAACAGGCAACAGATCACAGAAGAAAAAAATTACTGACTGCCTTTTTCTGAAAAAAAAAAAAAACAAAACTTCCCAAGATTTATGATTTGTAAAAACAAAATGAAAATTACAGACCGTCGGTCTTGGATTGGACTTCCAAAACGATCGTCACAGACCGTCGTCGTCGGGTGGGCTTGTGACGAACACAGACTGTCTTTTTGATTTGGTTGAAGTTGATGCAGAGAGTGATCATGGTGGGTGGGTCTGAGATGAATGGTGGGTGGGTTTCTAGAGAGAGAATCTATGGTTTTAGGATCTGGGATAAATGGGATGAATGGTGGGTGCCTTTTGATGGCCTTGATCTAATGGTGGGTAGGTTTTTATCCAATACAACAAGTAAACCTCTTTGTCCATAAATCTGCCGTATATTTCTCTTTTTTTGGTTTAAAAAAAAAAAAAAGAGTTATTTGACTTTGGCTACAACTTTAGTTTTCTTTGCCATATATTAAAAAAAATAAAATAAGGAAAACATTTTTTTTTAATTATTACAAAAAAATAAATTTTCAATGAAATAAATTTATATAGCTTCAAATTGTCCAAAATTAATAAAATAGATTAAATTTTATAATTATATAATTAATTTAATGCATAAACAAGTTTGGGACACCACAAGGGCGAAAGAGTCATTTGACAGTTTTTTTCCACCTTTCACCCCCTCTTATGTATAAAACATCCAAACCACGTCAAAAGTTATCCACCTGTTTAATCCCTCATCCAAACCACATATTTTTTATACCCCCTCCATAAACATCACATCAATGTGGGCCAACTCTCCAAAAATAATACCCCCTCTTATCTTATCCCCCTCTATAACTTATCCCCCTTGATCTTTACCCCTAGCCAAGCGAGGCCTTGGTGTGAAAAGACAATACCCGATGGCACGAGGTGGCTTGATTCTATCATCAATTTTGCTTTAAACTTCAGATTTGTGCGTCAAAAATCTAATCGCTTTTGCTGCTTTTCTATTTCTGGATTGTGACTTTGTAGGAAGTGTCGGAAGCTCAAAGTTAGGACGGGATGGAACTCAAACAAAAGAGGAGGTGCACTTTCTATATTTTCCCTTGGCACTACTGATTACTTAAATTGGCAAGACATCTGAAACTCTATTTCTTTATCGACAGTTTGAGGCATGTAGAAGATCCTTGGAGATAGTAGAGGAGTGATGTTGATCGATAAGGTTTCTCCACACGAGGAAAGATATCTATTGCCTTATATAGATACGAATGAAGAAAAACAGTAGGTAGTTCTTGGGTGGATCCAGTCTAGGAAATGTATCGTATGAGGATGAACAAGTTGCTGGCCAAGTATGGATACATGCTATAAAGAATGGAGCAACAAGGTATCATATAAGGCTTTAATTGTATTTATATCGTGATCCGATTGTATGGATATGTAAAATACAAGATTTCCAATCCTAGCAAGTTATCTACTAGTATACTACTTAAAAATATCGGAAGACGCAAAAGTGTTTCCCGTACTTTATCTCCCAAAAATACCCTTTCAAAACATCTAGAATAACTAAACCGGCCAAATTGCTCGCTTCCCAAACGACACCAAAATGACAAACCAAGCAACTCCTAACTTTCGCACCTCCAAATTCCAAAGTGGTACCACGATTGTCACATCAGACACCCAAGATGCAACGGCTTCTCTAGAGGGACTCCTACGGTGCCTCTCTCCTAAGGTTGCACACCGCATGACGGCTCCTTAAGTGCCTGCATTCTCTCACGCCAACGTCTATCACCTCTTTTGACACCCTTCTTCATTCACCGTTGTCACTACCAGAACTCTCTTCCAGCCAGTTTTCTACCAATTTGAAATGGTAAGCATTCCTAAAACGTGTTAATCTAATGCTGGGTTTTGGATTGTTACCGTGTTGGTCATGCCAAGCAGGTATTACACTTAAGATGTTTTGATGAATTGCTTCTTTTGCCATTAATTTTAATCCAACAAGTTTCACTTACGACATTCTAGATAACACTGCAAAGAGAAACCAAGTAAAGAGAAAGAGGACCTAATAGTAGATGTTATGGGTGCTTAATTGTTTCGGTGGACACCAATTCATCTACCTGACTATGTAAATCCAACAAAGAACATGTGTGCCCATATAAGCATTTTTTTGGCACTAATTGGTGGTTGAGTGTTACAAAAATGCTTATTGTTATAATTATGCTTATTGATGGCTGAGAATACAATGAATGAGGGGTGGATAACCATGGAAAATCAAATCCCAATACAGAGCATTTAGAGGAATCTGTGGATTGCCCCGACGATTACCCAAATTTGTGTTGGGCTGGGTTCAAGCTAGATGAAATTCCTAACTCCGACCTCCTTAACTAGGAATCCATTACAAGCCCAATCAAGATTGATCCCAGCATATACTCCAAGGGAAGCGGTTAAGTTTAAGGTACTTAACAAACGGTAAAAGAAGAAAAAAGGGAAATTTATTGAAATGGTCCCTCTAGTTTCATCGCTGTCTCGATTTGGTCCCTCTATTTTCAATTTCACTCAATCAAACCCTGTAGTTTCGATTTTGTACGGATCGAGTCTAATAGATAACGGATGTTAACAAAGTTAACGGAAAATCACAATTTGGGGGTTTATTGAGGGAAAAACCTACTTTTCGCCCTCACTCTAGCCCAAAACAGACACCCTAATCACTTGGTATCCTTTTACCCTATCTTTTGTTGTCTGAAGTGAAAAAACAAAAAAACAAATGCATGCTTCTCAGGTTATTTGTTTACTTAGGTTTTTTTTTTCTTGCCCAGCAATTCGGACATTGCTGGGCAACAAAATCGATTGTAATTACTAGCTCTGAAAATATCAGATCTGTTTTTTTTTTTTTTTTTGGTGTTCAGGCCAAGAATAATGAATATTCAGTTTGTGTTCTATTGTACGTAAAATGATAGTACAGTTTGTTGGCGACATGTTTGAAAGAATATATTCATTCAATTATGATACGAACAAAAAATAAAACTATAAAAAATTATTTATTTTTTCTTTTTCCATTTAAGACGACAAAAGATAGGGTAAAAAGGATACCAAATGGTTAATGTTTCTATTTTGGGTAAGAGTGAGGGCGAAAAGTCAAATTTGTCCCTAAAAAACCTCCAAAATTGGGATTTTTCGTTAACTTTGTTAACTTCCGTTATCTATTGAACTCAATTCGTACAAAATTAAAACTATAGGGTTTGATTGAGTGAAATTGAAAATAGAGGGACCAAATGGACATGGGTGAAACTAGAGGGACCATTTCAACAAATTTCCCAAGAAAACATCATCCAAGAATCAAGATCAAACTTAATCAGTTGAAGAAAAGTGAATCTCAGAGTGTGAAAAGCAAATCGAAGAATTCTGATGCTAATAGTAGTTCGGTTGCTGATTTATAAATTACATCGAGGGATATACGTAACAGAAATCATCTGTACAGATGTTGCAATCGATATGGGTAAGATTCCGAGCATTCATGGGTATGAGGATAAAGAAGATATTTAGGGGAACAAATTTGCTGCTTCAAATCCTACACTCTATGGCAATCCATTCCAATGGAAGGAATCTAATTTTATGGTTGCTTCTGAGTGTTAATGGTCTGTGTGTGTGAATCATTTTGCAAAGAAAGTTTTTAGGCTCAGTTTCCCACTTGATAAAATCTTGATTTTATCAAGATTTGACAAGTGAGGAAGAAAGTTTGATAAAATCAAGTATAGATTTTATCAAAATATGATAAAATCAAGTGGGAAACTGGGCCTTAATGGAAATGGGAGAGCAATGGCTGTAGAGAAACTAACGTGAATTGAAATTACTCATCCAAAAGTAATGTTTCTTTTTTGATTGAAGGTGTTGAAGACAAAGGATTCCATCAAGACATCATACAATATAACATCTTTACCAGCAGGTACCTTAAAGGTGTCACAAACATGAGGATCAAAGGATTTAGTGCTGAGATATGTCACTTACTCGATAAAGTTCAAGACACTAAATTGGGTTTCATCACTTATGGTAGCTGTTGGTACCTAGTGTATATCTGCTTTTTCTTCTTCTTTTTTTATTTTTTTTTATTGTTGGGCGCATCACAGAGGATCTAGAACTAGAAGAGAGGTTGCTGACAACAAGTTGAAGGTTTGGGTTTTTGCTACGTTTGTTCAAGTCAGATGCTTCGTTTTGAAATCATGTAGCTTCTTTTTGATCGGCAAAAAGAGATATTAAAACTTGATAATATGTAGCGGCTTTCCTGTGGTGTTTTGTCCATCTCTTTTGATGTGGTGGGTTGGCGTCTTACCAACTTTATTTGAGAAGTGTCAGGTTATATGTGTCAAACATGGCTTGAATGTACTTATTTGCCGATGATGTTTTTCTCCATTCTCTTTACTAGCTTGTTGATCATTCGCAAGTTCTTTTTTTGTAAACAAAAGATTCTACATTGATTTTTACAGATTTATAATGCTTATATTAACGTTCAGAGACCTTTGCTTTGTCGTATTACTTCCGTTTTTATGTGTTTACGCTGTAGTTTTACGAAGGTTTGCTCTCTTTAAATGAAAAACTCAAACTTTTGCTTGAATTGGAACATTTGGTAGATTTCTCTTCACAAGAATTTATCTATATGTGTACGCACATAAATAAATTAATATATATTGAGGGAGATAAATAGTTCTTTTCATATCCCAACACAACATTTGGCATTGTCAATGAGATATCTCAGATGCTGCTAATATATTCTGAGGATTATCAAGGCTAGGAAGTTGGATTTGGTGCAGGCAAAGTACAAAACTTGTTGCTGCTAATATATATATTCTGCAAATCATCTAGGTTTGAAGATGGAATAGATGAAGGGATGCTTTTGGTGCTGTCAAAATATGAAGTTTACTTTGGTGATGCTGCTGTTTCTTCTGATGTTGTCATGAGTGCTGTGAATTAATTATTCCCAGATTTGGAATGATACTGCTACATTTGCTGAAGATTTGTTGCTGCTAATATATTCTGAAGATCATATCAAGTTTTGAAGATGGAATAATGCGGGGATGCTTTTGGGAATCCGGGACCCTCCTTTTCCCTCCCTACTTTTCTCCTAAACGACGTTGTTTTGCTCATTTTCTTGGTACACCTTCAAAGCTTCCTAGGGTTCTGTTTGGAGAGTTATTTTTGGGGTTCAATTTTAGGGGGCTTTAAGCTCTTTAGGGTAGGGCATAGTTGGTTTAGGCACTTTGGGTTTAGGGTTTAGGCACTTTGGGAAATTCAATTTTGGGGTTCAATTTTATGTGATTTAGGCTCTTTGGGATAGGATATAGTTGGTTTAGGCACTTTGGGTTTAGGGTTTAGGCATTGGTTTAGGCACTTGGGAAATTCAATTTTGGGGGATTTAGGCTCTTTGGGGTACGGTATGGTTGGTTTAGGCACTTGGATTTAGGTACTTCGGGTTTAGGCACTTTGGGTTTAAGGTTTAGGCATTAGGTTTAGAGGTTAGGCACTTTCGGAAATTAACTATCCAAACAGGGCCCTTTGGAAGCTTTGGAAATGTACCAAGCAAAATGAGCAAAACGATGTCGTTTAAGAGAAAAGGAGGGAGAGAAAAGGAGGATTCCCGGATCCATGCTTTTGGTGCTATCAAAATATGAAGTTTTCTTTGGTGATGCTGTTGCTTCTTCTTATGCTGTTATGAGTGTTGTGAATTGTTTCCAGACTTTGAAGGTTACTGCTGTCTGCTGTGTTAGGGCCTTAGTTATTTATTAGTCCTGATCATGGCTCTTGGACAAGTTACCTTTTATATATTTTATTTCCTTTTTCCTTTTCTCTGTCTTTCCATCTAGCATTTCACTAGATGTGTTTCCCTTGCCCTATCCTTGCACTTGTAATTGGTTGTGGTCTCTTTCTCCATGGACCCTTTATTGAGTTCTAATAACAGTTTGTTGCCGATAAAAAATAAAAATTACTCCGTACTATTGTGAATTAATATTGCTATAACATTGTAGTTATTTGTTGGTGAACTCCTAAAATTGTTCTTTTATGCGATTTTAGGCACCAGAAGATCAGCCAAGGAAGAAGAGTTTAGAGAGAGAGAGTACGCGCGAGAAGAGAGCAATAAACCCTATAGTGACAGTCAACTTACGGAAGAAGAGTTCGATATTCAAATGTTTTTATTTTGAAAGCAAACGAATTTCATTTATCTTTGGAACGGATTACAAAGATTAACGGGGCAAGGAAAAGCGGCATCACAACGTGAGGAAGCATCCCAACTAGGTTGGCATCCAACCACACCACAATCATCTGCCTCCAAGACCCGAAAAAGAGAACTACAGTTGACCAGAAGTCAACAAAAAGAAGGAAAACGAACAAAAACTGAGCAAACAAAAAAACATAATCACCAAGTCTCCCCAGGAGAACGCATAAGTCCAGAAGATTAACAGTAGCACCATCAAAACCCAGTCAGTAGCAGCATGAATCGTAGTAGAACCCGAAAGAAGAACACAGCCACAGTTTGAGACTTATCAGAACCCAACGTCACACCAGTAGATGCAAAGTGCAGCAGAAACGAAACAGAGGCAGTTGAATTGGTTTGGGTCCAACCACAAAGTGATGTCATGCTTACCACATGGTGGGACCACACCTTTTAACCAATAGGAGTGAGGGTTTTGTTCACCCTCTTTTAAGGAGGGTGAACAAAATTGCACTCCTATATATATGGTCGAGAGTTTGAATTCTAATTGTGGATAGTTATGCTTGTGAACCACATGTTGTGTATTATGCACTATTTGTACACTTTTCACTTTTGTGGGGGTAACGGTCACGAACTATACTTTCATGGGTAAGGCTACTCTGAAAGGACACCCAAAATAAGATTGCTCCTTTAAGGAGCGGTAGTAACGGCAATTATTTTTTGAATTTTGGATTATTAGGCGATTCTTTTTCCCCCATGAAACCCTAACCTTTTCCCATCTCCGCCGCCCCTCTGACGGCCGTCGCCGGCCGACCTTTCACCCACCGACCCCCAATCTCTCTCCATCCCTCTCTCCCCCTTTCCCTCTCCTGCTCTTTTTTCTTCTTTGCGCTTTCTGCCTTCTACACTTCTTTGCCGCCGCCGTTCTGTCTTTTCTTCGGATCTTCATCGGCTCTTTCTTCCGGCATTCCTGCAGCAGCTTTTTGCCATCATTGCCTCCGTGTTGTCATCATTTCTGGTTCAAGTTTGGCAGCTTGCTTTGATGTTCAGATCTGGTAATCGATCTCTTCAAAGTATCCTTTACTGTTGATCCTGCTTTAGTTTGCTATGTGATCCATTTCTTTTAGCTTTTTGCCGTTCGTTTTTCCGGGCTGCGGAGGTTCTGTTTTTGTTTTCTTAATAGCTTTGGAGGATGAGATGGCTAGTTTATTTACGGTTTTTGTGGACAATCTCCCTAAGCCCAT
>JAXBDA010008534.1:0-14625 GCA_036023075.1 Gaultheria prostrata | reverse complement strand
CCCTTTCAACATCATCCACTTTTTTACCCTTGCAACCTTCCTCCACAGCCAAACCATCCAAATTTACCCTTACTTCCTCAATTACATCAACATCCCCCTCCAAATTAGTCAATATTCCATCTTTTTCCTTAATACTTATCTTTGCATCATCCACCTTTGTTCCCTTGCTACCTTCCTCAACCACCAAACCATCCAAATTACCCACTATCCCTTCTTCCTTAATCATATCAACCCCAGTGCAGCCTATATCCCCCGCCTCCGGCCGCAATTGTTCCGCCGACGAGTCCACAGACAGTCCACCAATCACCTCCACCGACAGTTCACCAATCACCTCCACCACCTTCACTCTACCCTCAGAGTCACAAATCAGAGCCGAATCACCCAATTTCTCATCAAACCCAGTACTACAACACGGCTGTTCCAACTCATCAACCGCTCTTTCCTGTTTCAATTCATCTAAAATTTTCTCTTCCAGAGCCAAATCAGCCGTTGCAATTTTTCCTTCATTCTTAACACCACTTTCATTTTCAATTTCCTCCACCTTTTTTCCCTCAACAACCAATCCAACCAAATTAGTCACTGCATCTACCACCTCAATTGGACCAGCAGCGTCACCAATTACAACCGAACGATCCCGTTTCTCCTCAACGGCTTCGAATTTATCGACCTTTTGAACAGATTCATCGGCAAATCGGACTTTTCTGTTGCTTTTACTAATCTTAACTCGCAATCCTCCGTCGAACGTAGTCTCCTCCACGACGCTATCTCCACGAACATTGTCGCTCGGTGTAATTAACCCGACGTCGGGCTCGGTGCCACGGCTGGTAGCTATTGAGACGAGTTTGGCGAGAAAGAAGGAGAAGATTACAGCAACAAACGCCGTCATGAACAGCTCCTGAACAAGCTCCATTGAACCTGTGATAAATTACTCGATGGAGGTGGAAAGAACGGACGAGAATCGAAGAGAGAGAGAGAGAGAGAGAGAGAGAGAGAGAATGGAGGAAGAATGATAGAAATAGAACTATAATGAGTACACGCATATAGAGCAAAGCATATTCTCATGCTTTCTCTTTTCTTGGAGAAGAGGGTCTCCTCCATAATTGATTGGCCTATGTCCTTTTTCTTTTCTTTTTTTTAAGGGTTCGGATTCTTTTCGGTCCAACATTTAGACCGGACGAGACAGTCTTCTTTCTATGTTGTAGATTAGTACAGTACTAAAATTTATAGTTCAAATTTGCTTAACTCTTACTGGTAATAATTGATCAACAAATCCAAACCATTGATTGCAACAAACAGATGGTGTAGATAAGGACTGTTCCCTCCAGTCAAAAATTAGACCGGAGAGGATCCATATCCTTATTTAAAATTTCTTCTTTCTTTTTTAAATTTAAAAAATTAGGATTGATGAAACTTTTCCCGCAACAGTCTACGAAATAGAAATGAACGGTCCAGAGTGTCTAGGAAAGAAAAATGAATAGTTGTAAATTTGAACCGTTCATTTTTCTTTCGTGGACAATTTCAGAAAAAAATTTCATGTATCCTACTAATCTTTTTTAAATTGATTGGCCCTACGGCCCGAGTCTTATGTGATGGTCTCATTGATGATTAGTTATTTACAGTATGCTTTAGTTTATCAATTTTAACCCCTTAGTCATTGTCACACTCTCATGCTCTTCCGCACCAATTTGTTTGTCTATTTTTTAAGTTCATGTCATTTTCCAAATGCTCACATTTTTTTATTTATAATTTTTTATATGATTTTGAAAATTTTGTATTATAGAACTAATCAAGAAATATCAAATAATAAGAACTCTGGACAATAGAACTAATCAACAAATATCAAATAAAATTCATAAGTTTGGATAGTTTTAGATATTCATTCTTTTTTCACGGAAAGAGTTTAGATATTCATATTGAAAGATATAAGCAATTGAAAACTATTCTAGTGTTTTTATTACGTCTAATTGAAGCATTAAAAGACAATTTCTGCAATGCATTTATAAAATTGTGGAGTGTGCCGAAAATCATTCTCCAAAATTAAAATAGTAATTTATTATATCTTGTGTTTGAGAAAAATGCTGCGATTACGATGGCCAAGAAAAATATTTTTAAGTATACTAATTTTATTATTCCTAAATTATAACCCTTCCTATAATTAGGAGTATCTGTTTTGTTCGGCTCGTGGGATGGGCCCAACTTTATGAGGTATCGTTTTCAAACCGGGTGGTGCGTAAAGGAAAAGCGCGCAAACTTCCACGGGCCAATGGACTATGTTCGGATTCTACGCCCAAAAAAAAAAAACTACTCCGACCTCGTCGGAATTGCAAATTGAAATAGACAGGATTAATAATCTCGGGATTTATAATATCGAAACTATTTGTCGTGGTATTCATTTTGTCTCTAACTCTAGTCAATCAAATGTTTGATACGCGTGAAATTACATATGGAATAAAAGTAAACTATTTTAAAAACAGTTTTGAAAGCAGCTTTTTTGCAAAAACAAAATGTTTGGGAAATAGTTTTTGGAAAATATTTTTTCCCAATTTTTTGAAATGAGAGTTTTGAAAACAGTTTTTTTTTTTTCAGTTTTTGAAATATTTTTGATAAAATGTTCTTTAGAACCCAGTTATGAAAACAATTTTTTTGAAAAACTTAAGTTATCAAAAAGTTAGGTACTACCAAAAGACATGTAATTTTTGAATAAAAAATAATTTTTTACATTTCTTAATACCAAATTAAATAGCTCAATGAGTCCTATATGTTGGTATCAAGAAATTTTAAAAATTATCCATGGAAATACTTCTTGTTCTTATTTAAATTGTACGTATTTTCGGAATGAACTAATCATTCCTGAAGGTGGGAGTAAATAAAATGTGTCCTAAAATATTACCAAATTACTAAAAACATGATCCACCACACGACAGTGCAGATATGGGAATTGGGGAGGCTGGTGTGCGGCCTTGGCCGTCGGATGTATTTTCAACGATTCGGATTTCATCTCGGCACTTTGCAGATCCGAAGCGTCCATTGTGAAGATGAAATTCGAATGGTCGTTTGCCGAGATCAATGGCTCGGAGCGCTGGGTATCTTTACTCCTAAGAAATGAGAATTAGAGAATTAGGTTGAGAATTAATGCCAAGCCTGGCAGTTGTTACGCATACGTTCTTCGCATACGCAAAACCGCCCTTCCCATATTAAATACAACAATAGATTAATGGCTAAGATTTAAGAGTTTGGTTTTTTTTTTTTTTTTTTATTCTTTTAAGTATTAAAGAGTGTCACGAATCACTGTTAACCGGGAAAATCTCTACAGCCTCTCTCATAATTTTTTACATGCATTTGCGTGAGGTAAAGACAAATCGATCGCTGCTGAGGAAAATCGACTATGTGACTTTAGAATGATAAGACCGCAGAAACAAATCGATTAACCATTACAACAATCACTCGGAATCAAAAGTGGTTGGTTTTGATAAGAAGTCATGAGAAAGATGGAGTAGTTGACTCAGCTCTTATCCATATTGCTTTTAAGAGAATCTCGCACCATTCAAACACTCTTCATGTCCATGCCGAATATCCTAGCTGGTTCCACCGGGTTGAGCTAGGATCCACTAGTAGAGAGTTGATTTAAAGTTAAATGTCTCGTATCAACTAGCCCAATATAAATTGGTTGAGAAATCTAATCCTAATTAAGGCCATAATCATGCGGCGAACTCAGTTCTTAGCTCTTATCTAAAGGTGGCAAACGAGCAAGTTTAAACGGATTTGGACAGGTTGAAATGCGTCACAGGTTGAATATGAACAGATAAACGCAACCCGTTTTCTCCCCCTTTTTTTCCATTCTGAAATCATCACTATCCCAGATGAAAAAAATATAGTATATACAGGGCCGGCCCAAAGTATTTTGGTGCCCTAGGCTTAATCCTGAAGTGGTGCCCTATATTTCTTTATAACTAAATAACAAAAGCGGAATTAGTTTTTTATATAATTATTTTAGTCCATATTAAACAACAAAGGGTGGAGCTGGTTCATCAAGGAGAAGCAGCTCGACACGGGCGATATCGTCTTGTTCCTGCGCCACCAGTTTTTCATCGAATGGAGGCAGCAAAGAGTAGCTTTGGTGGTTCAGTTACCCGTTAATGTTGGCGTGTGGGCACTAACCGCACTACATGTACCTTTCAATGGTCACATGACCACCCGGAAAAAAAATTCTTATAATTAATACATGTCAAAAGTTTAGGTTAGTTCTTTTTTGAACACTTAGCCCAAATATAAAATGAACAAGAATATATCTTTAAAAGGATCCATGTGAACTTATTCGCTACATAATTTTCTAAAAAAAATGAGTGCATTCATTCTCCGATTTTATTAGGCCACCAATTGGGCTTTTGTTTTGTGTGTGTTGTTGAGCTTCAACAATAATAGTTTTAAAGAGCCCTAAAACCTAATTGAAATCAACAGACTCCTACTAGGCCTAATACTAAAAAATATTGGAGTGCCCCATTTTTTAGACTATTTTTTGATGCCCTAGGCCTAGGCCTCTTGGGCCTTGCCCAAGGGCCGGCCATGAGTATATATATGATTATGGTTTTTTCAATTTACATGTGATTATGGATTATGATTTTTTTTCCATAAAATCATAATCACATGTGGCCAGAGTCTTATCCAATTGACCCACTATTTAAAGAAAAAGTCTAGGCAAGGAGAAAATTTTGGGTGCAAATAGGGTATCAGGTGGTGTCAGATGTGGTACCCGCAACGCCCCTTCATAGCCGTCCATCTTCGCAATTAATGGTCGGGATTTTCTGGACCGTTGAGTTTATTTAAAATCCGACCTGCCCAATATATTTTTGGACAACCGAGATGCGCAACAGGTACCGCCACGTGATACCTGTCCGGCACCAAGTTTTTCCCGCAGGTTATCACATCCCATTTTAAAAATCTTGTGTTTGGTAAACTTTGGAAAATGCATGCCTTGTCATAATTGCAGTGGGGTTGATGCATGTGATCATATCCCTTTCAAACCTGGAAGGCTGGAACTACCCTACAGAAAGCAAAGAAAAATGAATTGAAAGAAAAATTTAATCACCACAACTTTCCCTATGTTCCTCGAACTCTCCATCTTTTTCGCATGTGTGATTTTGGTGTTAGCATAACAAAAGCAATGGGAAGGTTATAGTCTCCTTAATTTCGTGCTTTATTAAGTGGTACTTTGCAAGTGGTGACTAGCTCATGCGGTAGAACTCTTGGATGTCTCACACTGCATTCCGGGATCGAGTCTCACTCTCCCTCCCCCTTCCCCCATGTAATAGATTAGGAATGACGAATGGAAAAAAAAAATAGTATTTTTTTCTTTTCTAGAAGCAAATTAAAATAAGTGCTTACCTTTGATCTCGAGGAAACAAAAAATTTAGTGCTCTTGAAATAATGCTCCAAGGGCTTGAAATGATGATGGTCTTTGGGAACAGTAGACTTTTTATAAGAGAAATACTACGTAATATGTCCTAGCCACGAGAGGTTTAATAATTTGCTAGGTTTAATTTTTGTATCTCAATAAAATATCAATATCAATCGATATATGAATCAATCACCAATAGAAAGCAATTAAACAGATAAACACCAGGATATACGTGGAAAACCCTAAATGGGTAAAAAACCATGGGAATGAATCAAAACCACTATAACCATTGTGCAGTTACAGATATACCTATCCAAACGAAGTAAATCCTTACAACGTTCTAAGTATCACCTACCGAGTCACACGTACACCGCACCCAGTGATCTTGATCGCCAACGCCTTGAATCACACAAGCCTTCCAAAAACTTCTTCCAAAAATCCACCGGAAGAAAACACAAAGTTGATTGATGATTGAAGTAGAAACCTCTTGAAGCTTTGATTAAAGATCCATGGATTTTTTTTGCTTCAAGATTCACTCTCAATACTCTAGGGGTTTTGTGGGTTTGGAAACAAGCCGCTCTCTCTTTTTTCTGTCGCAACCCACATGCTCTAGATCACAAACCAGCGTCTGTTTTTAAAGAAAACATTGACCCGATCAATCGCAAATAGAAACCCGATTGATCGCATGCAAATTGAATCTCGCCTGTGCAATTTCAGAGGTACTAGATGGCAAACCCGATTGATCCTGTAATTAATCTATCACGGTTGAAATTTTATGCCACGGTTCAGAGGTACCAGATTGCAAACCCGATTGATCCTGTAATCGGTCTATCACGGCTGAAATTCTCGATTGATCCTGGTGGAAACTGATCATCTACTAACCCTCGAATTACATTAAAAAAAGATTCCTTCCACTCTATTCCAATACAGACTTGCTACTTAGAAAATTAAGGAAAAATAATAAAATTACAACTCGATATAAATATGTGTTTTGTCATACGGAATTGCCAAAATAAGAAGACTCCGGAATTTAGTCCTTGCAGTTATTTAGTGCTCCTAGTGTAATCCGAGGTTGTTGTAAGCAAGGAAGAATCTAAGGGGGTCACACGGGGGCACGTGCCTCCACTGACTGTGCTTACAACTTAAAAAAAAATATTAATATTACATATTTAGCATAATTATGTAATATAACACTATATGTAGCTTACACACCTATATATATCTCAAAAATAAAAATGTAGAATTAATTAAGTACTTCAATTTTCGTTGACTGGTTCATTTATGATAATTGATATATAAGTATTTGTTTATTTGAAGATTTATCTTTTGATTTTCTTTATTTTTAACCGTCGTGGAGAAATATTTTTTTAAAAGTACGTCATCAATAAAATCATCTTGATGATTCTAAAGACTTGTAAATGTCCATGTAAACCATACTCTAAAAGTTTTGTCCAAGATTGTTTGCTCATTTTTTTATTTTATTTTTTGTTTAACAAAAAGTATGCATTGTAAAACTTTGTAATCCATAGTAAATGTCTTAATTTAGCAATATCGTTGACTAAAAAAAATTACAAGATTATAATTAATGAATTACCCCATTAAATTGGATTTCTGGATCCGTACATGACTGTAAGGATCCTTTTCAACATACGCTAGCGTAAGTGCATGCACTTTGTAAAGGGTTTCACACCCGTTTGAGACGAAGAAACAGAAGTCTTTGTAACAATACCCAGGAGCACTGAATATATAACTTTTCCCTAAGGCCTCGTTTGTTTGACTGAAGATAAATGAATGGAATATGAAATCCTTGGAATATTGCTCAGGATATCAATGGATGGAGAAAATCCATATCCAGTGTTTATGTTTGACGGAATATAGCCATTAGAAAGTATTTTTTTACTAAAATGGGAAAATCTCATCCAAATTCCATGCAAAATGGGCCCCACTCCAATCCACCCCCAAGTCCCCTCAAACAAACAAGGCCTAATAGGGTTGTGCGTAATGCCAAGATAATGTCGTGTAAAGCAGTTTATTTGCCTCAAATCAAATCCTTCTTTAAAAAAACGTTTCCTTGTTGGTTTGAAAATTTAACGAGCTTCAAAACATTTTGAATTTTATCTTTGATTATGAGTTAAGAAGATTCTCCTCCTTATGGAGTAAGTAAGGTCAGAGGATATCTTGTTGCTTGACTAAATCGACCAAGAAATACTTTGCTTAGATAGCCTAAAATATTTTGGGCTTCACTTTTCAAACTAAAACTCCATTCTTCTTTTTCCTCTCACCCATTAAAAAATTGAAAAAAGTAATGGCCGCGTTCGTTTAGGAGGTGCTGCTTTTCCTCAGACCGATGTCGTTTTGTTCATTTTCTTGGTACAACTTCAAAACTTCTAAGGGTCCTATTTGAAGAATTAATTTCCCAAAGTAAGGCATGCTACTTCTTTCGAAAGAGTTGGCTTCTTTTTTTGCTTGCTCTTTCTAATAATCCACTTTTCGTTGTGCCTAAACCCTAAATCCTAAACCCAATGCCTAAACTCTAAACCCAAAGTGTCTAAACTCGAAGTGCCTATACCAACTATACTCTACCCCAAAGAGTCTAAATCCTCTTAAATTGAACTCCAAAATTAACTCTCCAAACAGGGCTTTTGGAAGCTTTGGAGGTGTACAAAAAAAGAGAGCAAAATGACATCGTTTTGGGGAAAAGCATAGAGAAAAGCAGGGGGAGAAAAACAACACCCCCATTTCCATTCGTTTAGACATTTAGTTTAATTTTCTAATCATTACTCCTGTTTTCAATTATTATTCTCGTTTCTCTCTTTATTTCTCTTCACTCATTACACATATCTCCAATCATTATTTAATCTCTCTCTCCACTCATTACCCATACAAACAAAACAAAACAAAACTAAAATTCCAAAGCGAATGTAGCCAATACAATCTTTAGACTAACCCATTTGTTACACAAAGTCCCGTGAATAATCGAGGTGCGTACAAGTCTGTCTAAACATTCAAATATCCAAAGAAAAAGACAGAAAGTAGGTCATAGGTAATCGTATGAGATTTGATTGATTAACAATCCAAGAGAAATATATGCAAGGCTGCAAGCTGATTTGGAGTGGGCTAGTCTTACTAACAAGTGGTTGGGCCTACTTGACAATCTTGTTATGAAGCCCATTTATCATGCCCCAACTGCGTAAGGCCCAAAATCACGTCAGGTGACGTGGCTTTTTATCCATGCCCGGCCCAACCTTTACCGTAACCGTGCAAAAGTGATACTATCCCGTCTTTTCGCTGACACGCGTTCAATATGATGCTTGAAATTTCATTTAATTTAATTTCTCTGTCTCATTTTATTTTTAAAAAACATATCTTTCTTTTATCAATTAAAAAAGGAAAATGATATTGGCACTCCCCAAATTGTTAATGGCACTCCACTTTTGGAGTGCCAATATCAATAAGGGGAGTGCTAATATCAAGTCCATATAGGGATTGATAATGACACTCCATTTTGAAGTGTCATTAACAATTTGGGGAGTGCCAATATCAATTCCCTTAAAAAAAGATAAATGCAAACATCAGCTCAAAGAGTGGAGGATAATTAGTAGGAAGTGTCTTAATATCCGAAAAAAATGTATTAATGTCCGTAAAAGTAAAGGTAAGTGATTTTCACACCGTCCAAATTGTTATCCACACCTCTTTTTTTTGTATTTTAGTAAAAAAATTAGACATAAAGTTCACTAAAAGACAAAAAAAAGGGTGTGGTCCGTGTGGATAACAATTTGTGGGGTGTGGAAATAACTCCCCAAAGAAATTTGATATCTAAACTAATTTTTCACTATATACAATTATACATATTATCTTCCGTCTGCCCGGCGCGGAGGTTAGTAAGACCGTTAAAAAAAACTTTGTTTTATTTTAAAAAGGGGTAAATTTGTAATTAACAAAAATACACAATTGTAATATATCTTAGATACTTGATTTATGATTAAAGAAGTACGCACAAGTATGATTAAAATGTAATAAGACTTTGTTCCATACACTGACTTTAATAAGTCAGTAACTAACTTAAATTATCTTTTTGAGTTGATAAATAGTAAGAGAATGATATGTCTCGTAAATCTCGCAATAAATCAATATTTAAACCAGTATGTAATAAATTTTTATATCTTATCCACATTGTTTGTAAGATTACTGAACTTATCAAAGGAAAAAAAAAAAAACTCAAAACACTTCTATTCAATCGATTGAACTGGTTTTCCTAAAAAAATTGATTTTTGAAATTAAATGAACAATTAAATTATTCGTATGAGATCCTAGGGCACCGTCACATGGTACCGTATAGTTAGGTTAAATTAGTTCTCAAAATTTATAAAAATACCATCCTTAAATTTGAATTGTCCAAAATACTATATTTGCATGACTCGTATACGCCGACATATACCACGTAACCAATACCATTCGGAATTCAAGTTTTCTCCTAGAGTGGACCCCTGCGCTGATCTGTTAGCCATATGTCTGTACCCATAGTTTTGGACTGCTAGAGAATTGATAAGGCCAAGGTGGAGCTGTATCAGACTCCTATCCTCAATTTCCCCCACAACTTCCAATTTACGTATTTTAAATATAATCGTTAAAAAGAAAATATTAAAATCAGCTACAGAATTATCGTTAAGATTTAAAAAATATATAAAAATATGCAATAATATATTAAAAAGAATAATATGTGCACTAGAATATGAATATTACGAGTCCAATAAGCTGTCAACAGAAAAACGCTTATAAAAATATTGTCTAGATGTATTTTTATTTTGTCCGGAAGGAATTATTCCTGGTTCAGAATTTCCATATAAAAGTGGGTGGGCGTTAAAAGACACGGTCCAAAAAGTCTTCCCATCCATAATATTTATACACCACGTCCCCAAACCCATAAGGCAAACAACCTGAAATTAGGGTTTCCAATTTCACAAAACTTCGAATTTAGGGTTTCGAAATCGGCAGCGATGGGTGGAGGCAATGGACAGAAGGCCAAAATGGCTCGCGAGAAGAATCTCGAGAAGTCGAAAGCCGCCTCCAAGGGTACGTATAGTTATAGTATTACGTCTATGCAAACATCTTTCTGTTGAGTTTATGTGTTGCAGAATCGTATGTGTTGGAATTCAGTCTTGGATTAGTGGGTTTTTGACGTTGATCCAGCGATTTGATGAATACAAACGACTTGATGCTGTATAAAAACATGTTTTTTTGGGGTTTTTTTTAGCTTTCTCTGTCTTGAAAAATTCTCTGTTTACAAATTAAGGGTAGGATCTAACGATTTGATCTGTGCGCAGGAAGTCAGCTTGAAACCAACAAGAAAGCTATGTCGATCCAGGTAGATGCGTCTACTGTTGCTATCTCGCTCTCTTGACCCCATAATTCGTAGATAGATTACTCTATGCTTTTGGTTAATTGAAGTTAGTTTCCGTTGTGGTGGTTTTTATTCTAATTTCTTTTGGATTTTAGTCCATATATTTGCGAATTGGTAACCATCTTGTTCTTAGAGGCAGTATTTTGTCTTTTTAGGTGGTATTTTGAAAGGATCTAGGATTTTTTGATGTTACGAAACACGATGCCTTCGAGACAGCTCAACTGAGAAAACTATGCCATCTGTTTTGTTTGTCTAATCTGGAAAATCCAACTTATTAGGGCGACGTGATCATTTCACTTTGAAGACTTAAATTTTCTACCAAATAAAAAAAGGCTCATCAATTCAAATTCCCTTTCCATTTGTCACTTCAAATTAATAGATAAGTGTAAAAGAAGGCATTTTCTAAGGATGCAATTCTCGTGGTTTTCAAAATGGACAAACATTTGGGGACATTAAACAGTAAAAGATGTTCAAACAATATGGGACAGAGTAATTTATGTAACTGACTCCAAGTAATTTGGACTTATGGCTTCGTTTTGTTTAGTTAAAGAAATTTCAAGTAATGTATACAAACTCCATGTTGAAGGTGTGTTATGTATGAATTCTTTTCTTGAGGTCCAAGTGGTATCCTTGAATGAGGCTATGGCTTGAGAACCCAATTGACTCTAGGTCTCAGGCGAATGACAATACTCAAAAGAAACCTTATAAACAGAATTGCTACCTCTTTATATTGTTGGACGGAATTATGAATGCATTTCTAACAAATTTTATGAAGATAGTTTGAGAATGCATGTTTCATTATGGTTTTGATTGCATACATCTTATGGCCAGTCGCTGTATTAGGATCTAGAATTTGTGAAGAGGAAAGAATCCTTCTTTTGTGATCTATTAGTCTGTGATGAGATAAGATCCCAGTTGAATCCGAAGTATTTTCCTAAGTTGTTTAGATGTTTACATTAGCACTGATGGGTCCGAAACGGACAATTTAAGTGATATTAAGATTTACATACTGATTGAGAACGATGAATCTTGTTGATCTCATTCAATTCATTTTTATTGGAATGCAAACAGCCAGGGGGAAAGATTATACTCCCTCCATTCTGAAAAGATGATAGATACTGTGATTATTGACTATACTCCCTCCATTCTGAAAATTTGATAGATACTGTGATTATTGACTGCAATTATGTGGCGTGTTTCCTATGTTTCTAACAAGTGATGGCCTTTGAATGCAGTGCAAGGTGTGCATGCAGACTTTCATTTGCACCACATCGGAGGTGAAGTGCAAGGAACATGCTGAAGCAAAACACCCCAAGTCTGATCTGTTCGCATGCTTTCCTCATCTCAAGGCCTAATGTGATGATGGAAAGTTGAAGGGATGGGTTTCTATGATGTTTCTTTCTCTATCAATGTGCTGAAGTTGGAATCTTTTCCGATGTGTTGTTATGAAAACTGTTCTAGGCTAGGAGATCATCACTTAGTTTAAGCTGTGTGAAACATGTTTATGGGATGTCCCCGAAGGGATTTCTTAATTATAAATTGGGTGAAATATGTTTATAATAGCCCCTTTGCCTTGTTTTATACTGTTCCATATGCTGGTATTTAGTCTTATGTTATTGGAAAACCCCAATACCTCTTAAACATGATACAAGATACGTCTTCGTTCCAAAATAGTAGAGTAATAGTAAATTGAGTGATCAAAATCGATTTCAATGTTCTCTCTTTGTTTCATTATCAATTTGTTGTAATGTGCGAGGAGAAAAGTTTTGGGCAAGGCTAACTTGAATAAAAAGAAAATTGTGGTGTATTTGTGATGTTTATCGCTTGAAAGAATTTCATTTTTACTAATGTAATTTGTACGAGTCAACTCCACCTTAGTATAATTTAGGTCATACTGCATCTTGTGTTTCGGTTTCTGGCTTCCGATACAGATCATTTGATTCTACCTCCATGGAATGCACGTATAGCTGCCGGGTTGTATGTAACAAAATTAGTGGTATACATGCACCTGCACCTGCAGATTTGTTGCTGTTTTAAGAACGTGATCCATGTATCCTCTGATTTCACAGAATGTTTCCAACGAGTACGAGATAATTATACAGTTCAGGTTGGGGTTGAGCTTTCCAGTTTACCACGGGGACTTTGTTGTTTCCAGTTTCTTCCAAAATGCTCTGCCAGAGATTCAAGCTAAAAGTTCACTGTTTTCAACATGTAGCAGCAGAATTAAAACCCGAAAATAGGCCTTATTTGCAGACGATAAAAGATCAATGATAAAACGATACCATCGACATAGCCGGGAGAGTTAAAAAAAAAAAGTATTAACAAGTAATTGAACCCTATAATTTCTCTGACAGAACTCAATCTGTGCGGAAAACATGAGGATACGCTGTCATACAAGCAATCTTAACCCAACAACCTGTAGTGTCAAATTTGAAGAATCCTTTTCAGTTTTATTCTTACTAATAAGTAAACACACCAAATCAATATATTTTCAATCGCAAATCCTCCATTCTCGTAAGCAAGAGCCTATTTCTTTCTGGCATAAGCACAGAAGTATAATTCGTAAACTGGAAGCAGACAGGAAGTAATACAACAGTGGTAGCAACATGTCGGCCAATCTTAACAAGAACAAAGCATCATTTTCAAGGGATGGGTAATGTTCAATTCAAATATGCACCGGCACTCTCCATTTTCACTCTCTATATCCAAATTACAGCTGACCAGTCCAGAAAAAATCAATAAAAATGAAAGATTTCCAACACGCAGACTCAAAGTTCTGCTTGTCAATATGGATACATTAGTACACAAGTAAACAAGACATTATGTTGCATTTACATTACAAAACATCATTAAAGTACAGGAAATAAACAAAGGAAAGATAAATTAAAACCAAGAGCGCCTTCGGTAGCAGAAGATTGCATTGGATCTCAGCAAGCCTTCTAAAGAATTCAAGCTGAACATCTGGCTGGAACCACGATTGCACCCGTAAATTATTATTCAGCTTCAGCACGCATTTTTTCATACAAGCGATACATCATTGTAGACTTTGACATCTGGGGCTCCCTTTCAAGGACAGCAACAACATCCTTAATTGATATAGAGGGAGCCGCTTTAGGTTGAGGCACCGCAACTTGATTCCTCGCAAATTTCCTAGTCGACCCTATTGACAGAACATGTGTTAAAACCAGAACTCGTGAAAATGAAACAACATAACGTATCATGTCTTGGAAATTTACCACAAAGGCTCCACTCAGTTACTTAGACGTACCAAATTATCGGAGAGTGCTCATAGATACTGTTAAATGAGATGAGCTGGATCTGTTCTATTTTGACAATGTAAAAACAACACATGCAATATGGAAGTAACAGAAAATCTGATTTTTCTTCACTGAACCTCCACATTTGCCTGAAAATTCCGCCTTTAACTTAGACGACTCACGACTCCAAGAAAAGATGATTCTGTGGTCCTGATATGGTAATGATTGGTCCAGTAAGTATAAAGCCACTAATTAATTCAATGCACACTGAGAGAGAGAGAGAGAGAGAGAGAGTTTGGAACCAATAGTCAAGAGACAGATGGCATTTCAAGAAACGGCATGAATCAACTATTGGTCGGTCCATTAGCATTTGATATTACCTTTAGATTGTTTATTCATGCACTCCGATGTAAGAAGTTCCAAAATACTAAACATGCACCCGCCATGGTAAGTTTGATTAACATTGATACTAAAGTGAATGCAGGAAATACCAACATCGATCAATTGGTTCCTTAATAAATCCTATACTAAATAAATCAAAGTCAAGCAGCTACTGCCCTCCTCCCCCACCC
>JAXBDA010008533.1:0-14626 GCA_036023075.1 Gaultheria prostrata | reverse complement strand
ACACCGTTAAACCGTCTCTGTGGTTCGACTCCGGTACTTCCGGATTATTGTGCTACATTGATCAGTTGTCCTACGCTTGGGACGTGTTTTGAGTCTTTATTTTTATACACCTGGTTGGTCAAGCACAACTCCCAGGAGGGGAGGAAGAAGAGGATGGAAACTGAGGTGTAAGAGGATAAGGGTGATAGTTGGGGGGTGAAGCTTGATAGTTGACTGAAGGATAAAAGGTATGTGCAGTATTTGGATTGTAGTTCTGTGGTAAAGGGAGCAAACCAGGACTAGAGGTAGATGAACTTGGCACAGACATGGTGTGAGGAGATGAAAATGGATTGTTATACTGAAGCACATGAGCCTGTGGGGATGACTGTGGTGGCATATGTTGTTGTGATACTGATGAATTGTAACTATTGTTGAAAAATGGTGGTGGTTGATAGCTAAGATTGCTCCTGTAGTAACATGTCTTGGCCGTATGATTAGTCTTATTGCAGATCTGACATGGAGCATTAGAGAAACCCCTCTGATTTCTATACCCCTTTGGTCTAGATGCATTCCAATTCTTATTTTGTTGTTGAGGAAAAGATGATGCATACATAGGAGGTAGAGACTGTGATGGCACATTAGGGAAGTACTGCTGTGCAAGTGGTTGAGTTTGTGGTAAAGGCTGAGGAAAATACTACTGTGCAGTTTGTCCATGGGTCACATGAGGCTGAGGAAAATACTGCTGTGCAGTTTGTCCATGGGTCACATGAGAGTGTTGAGATATTCCAGTTGTAGGGTTGTCAGGTGTAGTATTGTCTGTTCTAGGCACAGTCACAAAAACAGAAGAGGAACTAGGTCCAGAATTACCCGTATGTGATCTATTTCTGCGCATTTCTTCCCCATTCACCATGGTAACAAGTTCCTCAAACGTGATATCACCAAGACGTGTACCCAAAGCAGTTTGTAAGGGGTAAAATTCTGGAGGCAGTCCATGTAAAGTATGAAAAACCAAATCATCATCTGTTAATGGTGAACCTGCTGCAGCCAATTTATAGGACAATTCTTTGATTGTATCAAAGTAAGCCTCAAGAGTGGTGGTTTTGGTAAGATTATAAAGCTGCTTTCTCAAATCATGAACATGAGTTTTTGACAGGGAATTAAATCGATGCTCCAATATTTCCCAAACTTGGAAAGCATGATCTAAACCTAGAATGAGTGGAATAGTAGTTGCAGAAAGAGTAGCAATGATACAGGACAGTAATTGACTATCAACAATTTGCCACAGAGCAAAATCCGGTTCCAGTACAGTAACTTCAGTCGTACGAACGGCATTAGAAAGAGGACATGCAATTGTACCATTCACATAACCAAGAAAGTTGTTCGCCTTAAGTGCATGTTCCATTTGTGTTCTCCATATCACGTAATTGTGGGAATTTAACTTGATTGTGACAAAGGAGTGTATATTAGCGATAAGAAATACCAGAGATGGAGGAATATTTAGTTTTACTGTGGTAGAATCTGTTGACGATGATGCGGAAGAGGTAGACGCCATCTCTGAATTGCTTCGTTAGTACACCTTTAGGATCGTATTACTTTTGACAAGTGTCGAAGGCTCTGATACCATGTGGAAACATCCAACTCAAAACCAATTGGCAATGAGTGGAGAGGTCCCAGCATATATTAAGTGATCACCCATTCCTCTTCTAAGCAATGTGGGACAACATTTCTTAACATCCCCTCACGTGCAGCCGCATTTGAGGTCTGTCACGTGTGGCCACTTTTTGGGTCCTATCATCGTGCAGCCTTTTTGCTGGTCTGTCGTGGAGTGTGGATTGTGAATTTTTTATTTTTTATTTTTTATTTTTAATGTGGAGTGGAATGAACCCTGCTCTGATACCATGTAGAAGATCATGAATTGATTCACGATCTTAGAATTAGGGTTTTGAATTAAGCATTGAAATGAAGAAGAAGAACAGTAGAAAGATAAAGAATGAGAGAAGAAAGAAACTTTACTTGTATTTCTGATAACCTCTCTGCTACACAACAAATGAGCTTTATACCTCATTAAGTCATTAACCGACTTAATCCTAACCGCTGTAACTAACTAATGTCACTAACCGACTTAATCTTCTTTACAACCGTTAACTACAGTTATAAGAAACAAATAGGACAAGCTAACCATAGTTACAACCAAAACTCTTAGCTTAACTCTTAAGCTAAGTACACGTGAGCATTATAAAGCTAAGTACAAGATCAAGCAGCTAATGAGCTGGGTTAATAAAGAGTATGTACAAAGATTGATATCGTAGCATGCATTTAAATAGCACATATATTGTTTGAATTAGAATATCATACACCTTAGGGTTATTAAAATACTTCCTCCGTCCGTCTTTGTTGATCCATTTTTTTTTTTGAACAGCAAAAATAATAATTTTATTAATCTTTGGAAATGTACAAAGATTAAAGGGAAACGAGACCCTCCCCCAACGATTGGCAAGAAGCCAATCGAGAAAACAAAGGCCGAAGCCCGACACCCCAATGGGTCTGAACATACCCAGATATTACAATTCAAATACTCCTACAAAATAGAATGGGCCAAAAGAAGAACCCAAGCCATGCCGCAATCATCAACCACGGTCACCTGAAGAGAAGAGCCGCTGCCACCCCGTTGCTCAAAACCGGGGGAACAAGCCCCTGTTGCTGCTCGAAAAACGGATCGACTGTCCTCCACATTAGACCAAACCCCTAACGCATCACAACACCTCCACGCCATCCACCATCCACCATCATCACCAAAGCGACCACCACCTGCACGCCAACCATGGCAGGCCCCCACACCACCGCCCGAAACCCGTTAAAACCCAGCAGGTGCAGCATACAATTGCCGTTAGGCACCAAACCAGAGAGACCCAACAGTCAACACAACTCCGGAGACACAAGAAGCAAGCTGAGATAAACAGGATGCCAGACGCGGTGCCGAACCAGAGCCGAAACACCACCAAAATCAGATCCGACGCCCCAATCCAAAAAATACAAGCCAATCACCGTTAGGCATAACCCGGTGAGACCCAACAATCGCACCGGTGGCAAGGAGATTCAGACACCGGAGAGAGGAAGAGATTGGAAAGAGAACGTCGACCATGGCCGACGCGCCGCCACACACCAATCACCGCGAGAAACCTGCCAAAAAAAACAGAAAAACGAAAAGAGAGAGAGGGTTAGAGGAAGAGATGAGGAGGGGAATAGATCCCTCCCCTCCGCCACCGCCGATGGACGGGGGGAGGGGAAGGAGGGAGGCTAGAAAGAGGGTGGCTAGGGTTTGGTTTTAGAAAGAGAGGGAGTCTAGTAGTCTTGTGCTCCGTAGGTGGCACAAGTCTCTAGCTAGCGAGAACAACAAAGACAGATTGAAACAAAGAGGAGCTTTTTTGCTGGGCCAAATGCCTCTCTAGTCAAAGTATTCCTAAATTACTTATTTATTACTAATCTACTAATAATAAACTTAACGGGAGCCCCAATTTTGTCGCCCCAGATGCCCCCCTGCTGAGTCCTTGCCCAGGGCCGGGCCTGAAAGTGGTAGGCCTTAAAAGTGGTGGCATGTGAGGGGAATTTTAGAAATATAAGTCCCACATTGGTTGGGTAATATGAAATTAAATAATAAATGATCACTTCATGTAATGTTAAAACTTCTCTACTTCATACCTCAATTCTTTATTGGACACAAAGTTCTAAGAATTTTTTTTTTCATTCATCATTCTTAATCTATTACATGGGGAGGGGGAATGAGATTCGATATCGGAATGCAGTATGAGGCATCCAAGAGCTCTACCGTATGAGCTAGCCACCACTTGCAAAGTTCTAAGATTTAAAAGGATAGAAATTTGATGTTAGTATGATATAACTTTAGGTAAATTAAACTCATCCCGTATGTAACACGTCAAGGAGTATTAGTGTAACTTTACCAATGAAATATTTTGTTTAATTTTGAGCGGTCGGTAGAATATTTTAATGCATATTAATTATAGGGTTCATATATATCCTATCGGTGGTGTTGAAGTGGTGGAATACAGAATATATATATATATATATATATATATAGTTTGATGCTTAATTAATTGTTATAGGGAATATTGGAATCAAATTAGTGATTGGCTGATAGTGGTAGCTAGGGACTACTAATTCAAGGTCTCTCCCAAAGTAAAATCTAATTTGAAAAGAAGATGCCAATTGGACTGAAAACATGGCATGGGGGCTGACCTTTTGCATTCTATGGTCAATATGCCTTTCTTTCTCATCAAAGCTTTGACCAACACCCCCCCCTCTCTCTTGGTAAAGATGCCCCGTAATGCAAGTTTTGATTATTAGACATAAAAGTTTGAACTACGTTAATTGTAAGGTTTTAATTTGGACTCATGCAAACATTGAAGTCTCCTTGTAAATTAACCTTGTTTGAAACTCAAAAACCTAAAAGAGATAGCAAGGAAGACTAGCTCTCTTTCAATCCCCATCAAGAACTCTCACTAATCCATGTGATATGTCCAATCAGGTCATACCGCCTCCATTCCTAATTTATTAGTCGATCGTGAAAAATCTCTAGTTAGAGCCGGCTCATAGATTTCGGAGGCCTAAATCGAATTCACTAAATGATGCCCACCTTTTATTTTGCATATAAAAGTTGGTCAATAAAGTGTTCATAAAAACCATTACAAAATGTAAACATAGTTATCCCAAAATAAAAAACCTGAAATCCATCATGTGAACATTTGTCTTCTCATACTTTTAGCGGCAAATGTATTAATTAAATTTTCATAATCAAGTTTTTTCACTATATCCTTCGCAATAGACAAGATAGTCAATCCATTTAATCTTTCTTGAGACATGGAGGGCTTACAAGATAATTATATGGCCCTAGTATATAGATGTAGGTGTTCTAAATAATTGAAAACCCTAAATTTTTGCATTTTTGGTGAGCCTGAAACCTCAGGCTTCTTGGACTTTTCCCATAAGCCAGCTCTAAGTCTCATAAATTAACCTTGATTAAAACTCAAAAACTAAAAGAATATTTCGAGGAAGAATCTCTTTGAATTCCAATCAAGAACTTTCAACGCATGCGACTTTATTGTAAAGAAGTTTCTATCTCCTTTCCAAGGATCCAACAGACTAATTTTCCTAAGAACTATCACATTATCTCAAAGTAGCTACAAAAGAAGAAAAAACTAATAATAATTTTACATTTCAGACAAATTTATAATGTTCACAAGTAAAATAATTTAATTCTTAGTTCTAAATGAATAGTCTTCAATACAAAGAGAGAAGAGTTATTGATAAATTTAAGAAAAGAATTAAGGGAGAAGGTGTAAATGAGCCAGCCTTGACTTGCATTTCGTGATGAAATAGTAACTGTAATTCCATAAATATGTGATAATTTGGAGGCAAAAATTTAGTTGGATGCTTACTTATGAATAATTGATTATCGACTATAGGACATTGCTACGTAGTGACCAACTGTGTTTGGATGGGTTTTGAAAAGAAATTTTGAGAAATTTGTTTGAGATAGTGTTTCATTAGGTTTTTGAAAATAAGAATAATAAGTTAATGATTGGAGAGAGATAGAGAGAGAATGAGAATAATGATGTAATGAGTGGAGTGAGAAATGTTAAAAATGATTGAAAAAGGAAAGATTGTTTTTGAAAAGAAATTTTGGAAAGGAAAAAAAAAAAAGAAACCAAGACAAAGCTGCTCCTTCTACATCACATTTTTAGGCGTGACTCATATATTAAATCTTTAGTACTTCAAGAATATGTGGTTGAATGTATAAGTCCACATAAATACGTACGGTGGGAAATGGTGGTGGCCGGTGGGGCACCATGTACGTTGCCCCAAGAACACTAAATAAAATTTACTCGTTTGAATGTGTTGTACTACAATTTCTTATATATAATTTACTGCCTCCATTGGATTTGTGATATATCCAATCATCATGATATATATATACTGCCTCCATTCCTAATATAGTCCATTACCAAAATTCTTACTTTTTGAATTAAAAGAATAGAGTATTTTTGTATAAATTTTCAAATTAACCTTGTTTGAAATAAAAAAACTAAAAAAGAGTACTCCAAGGAAGGCTTCCCATCAAGAACTCTCACAAGTCCATGTGATATATGCAATATATCACGTTATACTGCTTTCATTCATAATATTATTCCACCACGAAAAGTATCCTTATAAATTAATTTTGTTTGAAACTCAAAAACTAAAATAGTATTCCTCAGACTCTTTCAAGTAAAGTTGTCATGCTTTCTCATTACTTCCCTTTTAATCTTTGCTATATTCAGTGGCGACTCCAGAAGTTTGGAAGCGTGAGGTCATTCATAAATATTAAATACATTTACAAACCATAAATCATTTTAAAATATCCAGTATTGGCAACTAAAATTCTTGTTCCAACAAAAATCACATTTAAAGCTCAATCTAGTAAGACAACTAAAATTCTTGTTCCAACAAAAATCATATTTAAAGCTCAACCTAGCAAGACATAAACTTCTCCTTCTCAAAAGAACAAAAGTAATGACTAGGATTCAAACAAGCCACTCAAAGAAGCAACTTTTATGAATTTTAGAAGTTATCTAGTGGTGTCACCATCAAATTAATTTAGAGGGTTCATTTATGAATTTTTTGAAATTTTTAATATAATAGTATACTAATTTTTTTTCTTCCCATGGGGTCGGCTAACCCCACTCTCACTAACCTGGCGTCGCTAGTGGCTATCTCAGAGATTAATAAAGTTTTTTGCCTTTAAAAAAAAGAAGTGAAGTTGCCATGCAGTTTTTGGTTCCTAATTTAGGGCAGGAGCATGTACATATTTTTTTTACTTTTTTATGACGAAGGAATAGTCCCACAGCCAGGTCACTTATGGACCAAACTGCGTGACCCGAACCTCCAGGGAATTAGCACGGCCACACAAGTCACTGCCCCCACTTACAGACAATGATACTCAACCGGTGGGGAATCGACCCAGACTTTGAAGACTACTACCGAAGCTTGACACTCACCCTAACCACTAGGGCAACCCCTGGGTGTGTAGGAGCATGTACTCCCGATTGAACCGGGAGTAGTTTTTAACTGCAAACAATACCATACAAGAAATTACCAACAAATAGTATTTGAATTAAATATACATAGTAGCCAAATTACACACGTTCGGATGGCTGTAACAACCACTAGAGTACGTACAAGTAGGGATGAGCATTTCGTCCGATCCATCCGAATCCGATCTGATCCCCGATCCGAATGGATCGGCAATATGGAGATCTGTTAGGAGATTGGGAAGGATATGGAGTTTTTTTATTGAAAATATTTGGAGACAGGATAGGGGTGGAGATAGGCATGTCCCCGCCCCGAATTTCCCCCCGAATCCGTTCCCCGATCCATCCCCGCTCCGCTCCGCCCCGATCCTCCCCGCCCCGTCCTCGAATCCCTAAAACATATGGGTCTATTCATGAGTTTTGAAACTTTAGGGTCTCACTAAATTTTCTCTAAACATATTGAGTCTCACCGTAAAATAAACATATAGTGAAATATGGACTCTATGAATTTTTTGTTGGTTCTGCACTAGTATAATATACAGTTTCACGCAATATGGTGTTACTTATCACGATAAGACTTTTATAATACTTATTGGTTGTCTTCTATGACCGAGCCTGCTACTGCTACTTCTATAACTGTGACTGGATTCATTTGTTGCTGCTACATGTTTTCCGGAATTATTTACTGGATTAGTTTTGTTGCTACTCTGTGCTTGCTACTGCTACTTCTATGGTTTTTCTGCTTCCCTTTTAATTTCTTGTATCTTTACATTTGACTAACACAAATTCCTTTTGCCGTTAAAAAAAAAATGTATTGTGAACCCACTATTTGGATCTCCGAATTCCCATGGGGATCCCCACTCTCCATTTGGAGTGGGGATGGAGGATGAAAATGAAACCCCGTTGGGGATCGGGGCGGGGATGGAGGTGGGGAAGGGGTTTGGAGATTAGGGGTGGATATAGTACTATCTGCCCCGATCTGCCTCCATGCCCATCCCTACGTACAAGAGGGTGAGGTATGCACAATCCATCCACATTACTAAAATATGGCACGTATGCAATGATTTTATTTTTTGTTTTTTTTTAAATAAAATAATATGCAGATTGGTTACTTTATAGGCGTACATTCGTCAAGAGTATTGCCCTCAGCTATCCGCAAGAGATCTCCACATCAAGACCGCAGTTCATGTATTCTATGATTATGTTTTATTACAAAAGTACATATATATATATAGAATGACGATCAAGTGAGGGATCCCTCAACGAGTTAAGTTGCAGACCTCCACTTTTCGGACCAAATTTCGACGATCCGAACCGTTAGATGTGTTTAAAAGGTGTTTTTAAGGTCCAACGGGAGGATTTGTTGAAAAAAAACACTCGGAAGGGGTTGATCGGAGCAGTTTTTGTGCAAAACGCTATCTAGGATCGTCGAAATTTGGTCCGAATAGTGGCCAAAACGTGGAGGTCCGCAACGAAGCTCGTTGAGGGATCCCTCATAGGATCGGGATTGTATATATATATATATATATCAAATGTTGAAGATATGTATTGATATTTTTTAAGTAGTAATATATTAGAGCAAGTGGTGGCTAACTCATGCGGTAGAGTTCTTAGATGTCTCACACTGCATTCCGGGATTGAGTCTTATTTCCCCCCATGTAATAGATTAAGAATGGCGAATGACAAAAAAAAAAAAAAAAATTAGTACTATATTAATTAGATGACCAAGTAGGTAGGAGATTTTGTGTCTAAACTTATCGCCTGCTTATTTCTTAATTAAATAGTACATATAATTAGTTTGATTAATACTTAATTACTTAAACATGTACAATTTGGTTTTTTCCTATGGACATAATATAAAGAATATAGATTACGAAGTTGTCCTTTTCTGTAACAGCTTACAGTTTTAAATCAGTTGGCGGTTAATAATTTAACAAATATTTTAATATTTACGTAATGACATGATTTACAATTTAATTAAACCAGGCAAGTCTAGGTTAATGGTACTTTGACCCGCCTTCTTTTATTTTAAGTGCGTAATTACATTCATTTGGTACCTAATATCAATCCAATTGAGTAACAAACTGACCCTTTTGGATCAAGACCATCGTGAGGCATATTTGGGTGGTTTTACATGCAGCACAACTAAAATCCATAATGGAAATAAAGACATTAAAGTTAAAGAGATGGTTTTTGTTTTTTAATCTTCTGGATATTTTTAAAGTGCAAATAAGATGTGGCCTGTGGGGGTATTCGCGTGAAGAATTTGATATTTGAGACGTAGCCATTGATTGATGTGGGAATGTTTTTTGGTAGTTTAATACCTTGCCAACTAAAATTAGTACTTGCTTCGAAAAAAAAAAATTCAAGTTAGTAATTTTTCTTTGGGTTGTTTTCTTTATTTCTTCACTTTTATAATATTTTGTTACTGTTAATGAAATAAGTTTATAAAAAATAAAAACGACCCTTTTGCTCTCTATTGAATGGAAAATTTAGGTTACACTCCACTTCCAATTTAAAGTAGACTGCCCTAGATCTTCATATGAGTTAAAGACCTGCTGTCGGACGTTTTATATCATGAAGTCATTGCTTTAACACGAACTCACATTAATTATTGTTTGACTCTAATATTTCCAGATATAACTACGTTAATAATATCACATAATTGCCCTAATTAAAAATTGATCACCTACATGTGAGTCTTTTGTTAGTCTGGTCTGATTCACTTATCATGATATCTGTTAATTATTTTACATTTCGATTGACCCAAAAATTTAAACTATAACTTGTTTTTATTACATTACAAGGTGAAAAGTTTTGGGTTTTATTTTTTATTTTTTGTTAAAGATCGAGGATAAAAAAAAAAAATTTGTGAGAATATTCCACCGAAAATAGGGCCAAAACAAATATATATTGCCACAGAGGAATACCCCCTTCATGATTAAATACAGTCTCTCGTCATCTTCACTTCTAAATTAATGTCTTTTTCCATCTCTGCCATTAATGTTTTTAAGAGGCGTTACGATTCCTCTGGTACCTGCAAAAGAGGGTAATTAGCCATAAATGCCTCATTATCAGAAACAGTCAAATGTAGGAAAATACACTGCACGAGAAGCCTAAAACACATTATGAACATATCCTTGCAGGTAGGACTGCAAATGAACTGAGTTGTTCGCGAACTATTCGAGACTCAATTCGGTAAGAGCTTATTCGAGTTCGACTCGTCTACTAAAAGAGCCGGACCTGGACCCCAATTTTAGGCTCGGTTCATAAACGAGCCAAACTTGAACTCGACGATATTCGGCTCTGTTGGGCTTGTGAACCTAAAGTATACATATATTTCGTAAGAATTTCACATATAACCTTGAAAATGTAAGAACGTTTACATGTTCATAATGAAAATTTTATATCTTATATGAATATAAAACTTTTAAAAGTACTACAAACTTTAAAATTTGATATATTTTCATAATTTTATACATGTATGAGCTTATTCATGAGCAAATTAAAAATTTTATTTACAGTTTTAGACTTGTATGAAATATATAGTATTTTTGACTCGTTAAGGCTCGTGAACATGTTCGAGTTCGAATCAAACCTAGGCAAGCTTGGCTCGTCAAATTTTTAGTGAGTTTGAGCTCGGCTCGAGTTCGTTTAAAACCTTAACGAACGAACTTGAACATTCTAAAGTTCGGCTCGATTCGGCTCGTTTGCAGCCCTACTTGCAAGTGGTTGCAAGCTCATGCGGTAGAGCTCTTGGATGTCTCACACTGCATCACGGGAGCGAGTCTCATCCCCCTCCCCATGTAATAGATTAGGAATGACGAATGATAAAAAAAAAAAAAAAAAAAACACATCCTTCAAAAAGCCAATATATATGTATATATATAAACGTAGAAAAATTATTCAATGGTCCTCGAACATAATTCCATGAGCTTTTCTCATCTCGTATTAATTAATGTCAAGCCTGCAGCAATTAACTTGTCAAAACCGCACAATTATTCGTGATGGAGAAGTCCTTGTAATATTGCTCTAGAAGCACAGAATAAATATCCCTTGACCAACGTACCCAACACCTAGCAATCTTATTGGTTGCCATTGATATATACCCAATTTTGTATGATATCAATGATAACTCCATGAAGGACAATGACTGTTGGACGGACCATGTTTTTCTTTTCTTGGGAAATTATAATTTATCTTTACCGTTTTACCTAAATTTCATTCTGGTCCCTGTTGTTAAATTTTGGACAATGTGAATCTACACAATCGCAAGGGGTGGTTAGCTCATGAGGTAGAGCTCTTGGATGCTTCACACTGCATCCCGGGATTGAGTCTCATTCTCTCCTCCCCCATGTAATAGATTAGGAATGAGTAATGACAAAAAAAAAAAAAAAAAACCTACACAACCGGCATAGGATGCTTGTTTTTTTAAATTTTAATGGATTAAACATGGGATCCTTATATTGGAGTAATTTCTATAGGGATTGAGTTTCATTCTCACCAAGGCACGAGCAAAAAACACTCGTGACTTTTATTATATTATCATGAAGCGTGGATGATTGCATGCATCTAGAGTTTGTTCAGAAGACCTAATTCAAAAAAGAAAAGAAAAAAAAAGAAGACCTTGTACTAGGTCATAGGATCGATTGATTGGGGATTTTCTTAGTTGTCAAAAATTGTAACATAACAAATGCTAACCCTAGACTTAACAAGCTCCTATTAAATAACTATAATTTTTTTTGGCACAAGCATGATGTAAATGATATATGCTTATATATTAGGATAATTGTGAGTTTAAATTGACGGAAAAATTGTGCAAGTTAAAGGATGAACTGAAAATTCAACTGAAACTCCAAGTATAACATTGTTATAAAAGCAAAGGCAATAGGGATCGGACCCGGGGGCGTGCTGTCCCTCAAGGGACAACATGCATGCTGACTCCATCCGAGCTGTCCGTGTTCGGCGATCAACGGCCCAGATCAGTTTGGTAATGGACGGTGCAGATCTGTTTAGATCCAAATAGATCTGGACCGTTGATCGCCGAACATGAACGGCTCGGATGCAATCAGCATGCATGCTATCCCTTAAGGGACATCACCATCCCCCAATCCATAGGGACCAATATTAAGTTTGGGTTAGACTACAATGGTTAAGAAATGTAATTTACCTTTTACTTTGACCAACATACATGTATGTGTACATGTCAAATTATGCAGGTCCCTACTACTGTACATTCGTAAAATCTTGAAAGCATCAAATTCCAGAGGGAGAGAGAAGAGAGGTTTCCAATCATTCAATCAGTTGACTTGTGAAGAGACAAATTCCAAGCTCAACCCTTATAGTCGTTGGTTTCAAACAGAGTACCCACTGCCTAAACACTTTTGAGATCTTGCAATCACAGGAGACACGTGTCGTGCATCATACGGCTCATTAAACTTGACTTGACGACTATATATAGTCAATACACAGGACCACCCAAACACCCCCCCATTTACCAATTCCAACCACCTCTCTCTCCTTTTTATTCTTACCTCTGTTCCCCTTTCCCCATTTCCATTCTGTGATCTAACTTGTTTCCCCACTCTCCCACTCTCTCTCTTTCTCTTTCTGTGCGTGCGCGTTTGTGCAGCTTTCTTTCTCTCTGTGTGCGCGTGTGCGTTTGTGCAGCTTTCAGATATGGCAGTTTCACCTCCAACCTCTACAAGCTTAGAGCTAACAATATCCATGCCAGGCTCTGCTTCATACCCTCTTCCTTCCTCTGGTACGTAATCAACCAATCACCTCTTATCTCTCTCTCTTTGTGCGCGCGCGCACGTGCATGCGCTATTTGCCACTTTGGGATGCTGCTCCTCGTTTTGATACTTTTCTCTTGCCCCGTTTAATCTTGCATCTTCAATATTTGATTAATGATTTTTTTCGCCGTTCATAAATAAAAAACTTTTCATTCAACTTGAAATTTTGATGCTTTTGAGGGTTTCGAAATTAATATTTCATGTTGTACATGATCTTCTTGTGAAAAATTTCCCTTGATAATATGACTTCTTTCTATCGCGTATACTGTCTTTAAATCTTATTCTTGACACATCGATCTTTTTCTATAAGAATTTCTTGCATGGCACTTCAAAAAAGTCAGATATCTTCTTTTTCTTTTTTGTTTTAGTGTTTGTTACATATTTTCTCCCTCTACAAATGTTTTTTTGTGGGTTGTTGACTCATGATACTTTTATGAAGGTTGGTGGTAGTTCCATTTATTGATTTCTGTTACGTAATTTTGTTGTTTGTGATTGTATGTGTAGAAGAGGGTGGGGCGCAGCAGGGTGTGATGATGAGAAATTTGGACATAAATCAAGTGCCCTCAGAAGAAGAAGAAGTAGAGTGCTGCTGGGCGCAGCAGGGTGTAAGCGCGGAATTAGTAGAAGATTACGATGACGGAAACACTAACGGAAACGGATCAGGTGGACCGCCTCGGAAGAAACTTCGACTCACAAAAGAACAGTCTCGTCTCCTTGAAGAAAGCTTCCGACATAATCACACCTTGAATCCTGTCAGTATACTCTCTCTCTCTCTCTCTCTCTCTCTCTCTCTCTCTCTCTCTCTCCTGTTATTACGTTTTTCAGAAAATAAATCTTTGATCGGCAGATGTTAGATTTAATGACAAACATTTGGTAGATGAACTTATATGACTTTTTGTTATTATGATTGTCAAAACTGATAGTAAATCAGTTTGTTCAACAAACATTAAATAGCAAAAATATTACTCCTACAAAAAAGGTCATCATATATATGTACAAGCAGTATGATCATATATCATCGTAGATGCATATAATCTTAACATCCTTATCAATTTCCAAAAGGCAAACTTGATAACCTTGTGTCGTACCTTTTTTTTTTTTAAATGCATACAATCTTAGAACGAGGGTTATTAAATTTTTCAAAAATAAAAAGCTTTGACAGAAAGATGTTAGATTTTCCAAAAAACAAAAACATTGGGAGGATGAAATAAGATATGATTCTAAAGAAATTTTGGAAACGTGGGTATTGTATCGATTCGTTATTTCATCCATTACATACTCTGTGTTAATTTCCTTCTCTCAAAAGATTTTTCGATCTCTTAGGTTTACGAGCATTTCAATCATGCATACGAACGCATAATCAATATATATATGCAGGAACTGATAATATTTTGGGAACTTGGTTTTGGTATAATTTGTTGTATGATCAGAAGCAAAAGGAGGCACTGTCAATGCAATTGAAGCTAAGGCCCCGGCAAGTTGAGGTGTGGTTTCAAAACCGCAGAGCAAGGTAACGTACTGTTTTTAGTCTTATTTTTCTCTACCTTTTTTCTTAGTACTCCTACATGTTTTTCAACAGAAATGATTTTGTTTGTGGGGTCTCCTCATCATGATGTTGGTCGTTAGGGTTTACTACTCCCTCCGTCCCATTTTGTTTGCTCACTACGATTATGCGTGCCTTTTTTGAACTCTTGTAGTTTTCAATCTATAATGTATTTTATATGCAATATGGATCTTATTTGATAGATCTCAATTAGTTCTATTAGA
>JAXBDA010008532.1:0-14626 GCA_036023075.1 Gaultheria prostrata | reverse complement strand
TGGTATTGGTGATGGTTGGTGGTGGTTGGGTTGTGTAGGATGATGTATAAAGTATATGTATACACATATGTGTGTATATGTGCTAGTATTGTTTGTGTATGTGTATAAAAGTGTATAATTATGTATGAAATGAATTTATAAAAATATAATGCTCGCGATTAAAAAGTAAACGTGTCTTAGGGTCGAATTTGTAGCAATTAGGAAGTATTAGGGTATAAACCGTAGTAATTGCAAATTAAGAGTCCTAAGTGCAATTAGAAATTGAATAACGAAATTAAAGTAAACAAACGAAATTAAATAATCCTAAATTTTATTAAAATTTTCGGATTATTACAATAACAGTCCACTACGAGTACTTTAATTTGGTGCGAAAAAAATCAACAAATGATATACGGAAGTACTTCAATTTTTTATTTAAAAAAGGGCAAGAGAGAGAAAGTGGGGCTATTATTTAGGAACGGAGGGAGTACAAATCACTGCGCGCATGCCAACCTGTAGTATGTAGAGTGAGAAACACATGCTCGGGTAAGTTCAATTTTTATCACTGGTCCATGACTTATTTCCCCTAGAGCCCGTTTGGATGCGGTAAAAGGGAGTCTCCACAATTATGCCGCCAATAAGGGTTACAAGTGACTTATATGGCTTGGTTTGGGTGCAAAATGTGGACCCTTCATATTTTCAGCCGGTCTAATTATGGAGGTCAGCCCTCTATAGATTTGGAAAGCTCCCACCTTGTCCATATTTATGGAGGGTGGGATGGTCACGCTTTACCCGCCTTTGTAAATTCGGAAAATTCCAAGCCGCCCCCACTTTTTGTGGGGGCTTTCGTCGAAACCCTATTTTGTTTTTCACTTCTAAATAAGCCATGTGCGCACGTGGAAGGGTTTTTCATTTAACGCATGCATGCCGCGTGTCACTCCCTTTTACTTTTTGTACTGACTCCACTTTAACTCTCTCTTCTCTCTTTCTCTCTTCTTTTTATTTTTTAAAATTTTAAATATTTATAACTTTTAATTTACATATCCGATTTCGTAAAAAAAAATATTTTAGGACCTACTCGACGAGATCTATCAAATAAGACCCATATTGGATATGAAATTATGCGCAAAAAAATATTTTTAAAACCTGCTCAACGATAGCTTATCTGTTGATTGTAGTGGCTTATATGTTATTTTCTGTGGTTTATCTGTTTATTATTGTGCCTTATATGTTGGTTTTATGCGTATATATTAGCCAAAATAGTTTATCTGTTGGCTTATTGTGGCTTATATGTTTCTTTCTATGGTTTATCCGTTTGTCATTGTGCCTTATATGTTGGTTTTATGCGTCTATATTAGCCAAAATAGTTTATCTGTTGGGTTATTGTGGCTTATATGTTGTTTTCTGTGGTTTATCTGTTGGTCATTGTGGCTTATATTTTTTTTCGGTTTATTTGTTATTGTGCAATATATGTTGGTTTCTGTGGTTTAGTTCTTAGCAAGTCTAGGTTATCTGTTTGTGATTATGGCTTATATGTTTTTTTCTGTGATTTATCTTTTGAGGGGTGTGAATTAATATTAATTAATGGGTATAAAATAACTTTTTTTACATGTACATAATTTTATATTCAAATGGAATCTTGTTTGAAAGATCTCATCAAGTAGATTTCAAATATGTAATTTTTATAAAAAATAATTGTGTATAACAAAAGTTATTTATTTTAAAACATGAGAGAGAGAGAGAGTAGCGTGCATGATGCGGCTGACGCGTGTGACAATAGAAGGATTATAATCCCATGCGGATGAGGCGCGTGGGAAAGGGCCTGAATGGGTAGAGTGTGACATGAGTGGGGCCTAAATGAGAACACCCTCACAAAAGAGTGTCGGCCTGGAAGAAGCCCTTGTAAATTTCTTCGGATCAAACAATAAAATATTTTTGCACATAATTTTTGAATTCTTTTGCACCAAATTAAATTACTAATAGAGATATTTAATTAGAAACAAAAAGATTTGTAAAATTATATATTTTAGTATTTTACATTTTTAGCTCGTTGAGTTGCTTTGTAATAACCTTCGGATAAAAAAATAAAGTACTTCCGAACATAATTCTTTAAATTTTTTTGCACAAAATTAAACTACTAATAGAGATCTTTAATTCGATACAAAAAAATTAAAAAATTATATACTAGTATTTTTCATTTTTGGCTTGTTGGCTATAAATATATTATATGCAAAAAATTAATTACAATTAAATCTTATAGCTTGCTCAATTATTGGATTTATCTAATTAAAAAAATGCATAACTAATATGGATATGCACAAGGGCAAATAAGTCTTTTGACAGCTTTTTAATTTATCCACCATTTATAAACATCACATAATTGTGGGGCCACCTTCCATAACTAATAACCCTACTATTTCATCCATCCTCCATATTTAATCCACCCAAAATTAATCCGCCATCTAATCGACCTCCTATTGTGTTCACAACTTTGTGTTTTACCCATAATAGACACTACAACAAAATTCACGTATCGCGACGGATCAGTTTCGTCTCTAAAACATCAAATGAGGAAACAATTCGTCTCCCATTTTCCTCGACTAATGGTCGTCGCAGAAGGAATCTTAGCGAGGAAAAATATATTTCCTCTCCTATTTTGCCAATTGGCGACGAAATGATGTTTTCCTCGCCTATTCGAAACATTTAGCGAGGAAATCGTTCCTCACCTATTCGGAACAACTGGCGACGAAATTTGTTTTTCCTCGCCTATGCGGAACAATTGGTGAGGAATTTTTTCCTTGCCTAAAACCCTTGAAACTAAAAAAACATTTATTCATTATGCAGCACCTTCGCTACCGCTAGGAATCGAACCAGCGACCTCCCCTGTAGCAACACGCGACCCTTCCATCACATCAACTTCCTTTTCAATGCAAACTTCTACAACTTTTAATATATAAACTGTTTTTTTTTTACTTCTTTTCACCTCTCTATTTTTTATTTTTTAAATCTTCCTGTCTAATTTTAGTTCATTTGCGGTGTTTCTTTAAACTTGTTTCTTAAATCTTTTTATTGTTATTTGCTTTTACTGAAGTTTTTACTTTCTAGCCCGAGCTCGAACCTGCGATCTTGCCTTTGCAAGTCCCAACACCTATCCATCACGCCACACTTCGATTCAAGCATCAATGACAATTTTTTTCTATTATTTTGTTTCTCTCCACTTTTAAGATCTTTGCGCATGAACTCTCTGATTCCAAAATGCAAATCTTTCAACTGCAAACTCGGGATCCATGCCCGGTCCTTTCTTTTCAGTTCATATTGTTGTTACGATTTCTTTAAAGTATTTTAATTTATTCAGATAATAACCTTTATGAAAATATTAATTTCTTCAAGAATTCTTTGATTTTGTAAATTTCGTTCACTATAAAAGTAAATTGAAAACAACTTGTGACTTAAAAAGTACATCGTTTGTGGAGAACAAGAGAGAAAAATAGTTTCATTTTTATCATTAGTAGAAAATGTGAAAAATTATTTTACTAATAATCTCTTGTAATATTAGTGAGCTACTAAAGTTGTTAATTATATCTTACCATTGAGATAATACAACACATCTATGTCAAAATCAAAATAGTCCTAGAAAAAGTGAGGAAATATTTTGTGACCTAATATTAACATTTGGCGATGAAAAAAAAATTCCTCGCCTATTCTAAACAATTGGCGATGAAACTAGCATTTCCTCGCCAAAATCTCACTTTTTGGCGAGGAAAGATAATTTTGTCGCCAACCCCTTTAGCATATTTCCTCGCCAAATCTTAGCTTTTTGACGAGGAAATATAATTTTGTCGACAATCTTAGCTTTTTAGTGAGGAAAGATAATTTCGTCACCAATCTTTGCTGTTTGGCGAGGAAATTCAAATTTCGTCTCCAAATGGTAGCCTTTTAGTGAGGAAATGTTCATTTCCTCGCCAAATCTTTGTTTTTGGGCAATGAAAGATAATTTCGTCCACATAGTGTACTCTTTGCCGACGAAATCGATTTCCTCACCATAAAGACCCATTTGGCGAGGAAATTGGAATATCCTCCCCAGCTTTCGTCGCCATAGTTACTTTTTGTTGTAGTGAGATTTAGATTCTCTTCCCATTTTCGCTCGGAAAATAAGAAAAACCTCTTCCCCTTTTCCCTCGAAAATGATATGGGTACACCACCACGCGTACCTCCAAATGCACACCAACACATCCCAATCGTCTAAAAGCATTTTTCGACGTTCCGGATGAAATGAATTCTTACCAGTCAAACTTATTAGTACCTGTAAGAATTCATTTCAAAATTCGGACCGGTGATTTCTGAGATGAACGATCGGGATGTGTTGGTGTGCATTTGGGGTGCGCGTGTGTGGTGTACTCATAGCATTGTTGTTTAAGATGGGAGCAGGGGCCCTGTAGTGAATAAATCTCGGCCAACCAAAATAAGAATGAACGGTCGAAATTCTCACTACACGCCTATAATGAGTTGCTCACCGGTTTCGTTTAAGATTCACCTAAATAAGAATAAAAGAAAGAATTTCCATTTTTTTATTGACAAAAAAAAAAAACACATCAGACAGTAAGTTTTTCACACAACTGCATAAATTCAAAAGTGAAGTGCAAAATGGTTAAATCTTTTTAATGTCTTTGTTTCTTACCCATGTTAGAAAGAAATTAGTGGAAGATGACATTTTTTTTCCATTCTCCTCCAATCACGTTTGGGTATACTTCACATGTATACCAAAACGTGATTGGCTGAGAATGGAACAAAAATGTCCTCTTCCAGTAATTTCTTCCTTTCCTTTTTTCTTAACATGGGTAAGAACAAAAAAAACATTACTCCCTCCGTCCTTTTTATAGTGTGTACATTTTTATTTTGGGCTGTCACTTAATAACTGTGTGTTTTGAAAAGTTAGTAGGTATATTTCTCATTTTGCCCTTAAAAGTAGATTCCTTTTTAAAAAGTTAGTGGGTATTGTTATATTGATAAGGGTAACTAATGGAAAGTAGATGTAAAAGTTGATCGATAAAAAAAAAAAGTTGTAAAAGTTTATTTGAGAGAAAAATAGTTGGAATTCCCAGATACTACACTTAGAAAGGGACGGAGGGAGTAACAAAAAACCAACCATTTTGCGCTCCACTTTCGAATTATACAATTGTATGAATAACTTACGACTTCTCGAAAATTTTGTGCACTTTACATTTCAGTCATTGTTTTTTTTTTTTAGGCAAAACCTTTATGACGTGTTTTTTCCAGATTTTTTTTTTTTTTTTAGGAATTAAGAAAGTGTACTGCTATTTAAAGCTCACTAGGCTTACAATAAGCACACCACCAAAAAAAAACACACTCCAATACACCTTTTATACTTCAAAATACTCTTCCATCTTTTTTTGTGCATTTTTAATACATTTCAATGAACTTTTGTGCGGAACAAAGAGGTTTTTTTAGGATACTTAAACAAAATCGTTGAGATGCATGGAAAAAAGCAAAAAGAGGTCACGTGCAGAGGCGGACCCAAGGGGGGTCATGTGCCCCCACTGACTCCGCGCAAATCTCAAAAAAAAAATATTTATATTATATATTTAGCATAATTACGTAATATAACACTATATTTAACATACACACTCATATATATCTCAAAATAAAAAATGTAGAATTAATTCTGTGCTTATTTTCTATTCTTTCTTTATAAAATGTATGCATTATAAACATTATAGTAGTCCATAATAAATGTCTTAATTTAGTAAGATCGTTGACTACAAAAAAAATTACACGATTATAATTAATAAGGTGCCCCCATTGGATTGAATTCCTGGATCCGCCAATGGTCACGTGTATCATAGGCTTCTCAATTTTACCTTTTTGACCACACGGGTATTGGTACAGTGGTTAATTAAATTGTGAAATCTTTTTTTGGGAGGGCCAATTTTGGGTGTGCGAAATGTGAACCGGCCTCAGAAAGAAGACTTGACCAAAGTGATTTGATTACATCCAATTTATCGGTATGCGTCGCTTATTTGACGTTCTATTCATTTATAATGTTGTTTAGTTGTTGAAAAAAAATAATGCGATACACGATTAAACAAAAAGTCAAAAGCTTTTGTTCATATTTTTTTTTATGAAATTTTAACTTGCCCACACTTGACGTATGTACCCGCCTCTAATCATGATTGAAGGGAACGCCTTTGTAATGCAATAATTGAGTGTATAACTCTCTCTCGTCTGGTGCAATAATTATTGAGGAACACCTTTATGTCTAATTCCTTAGCTACTTTGTCTTTTCTGTTTTTCCTGATTCATATGTTATGCTTGGATACTGGTTTTGGCCAAGAGGAAGGAACCCTGAGTAGTGTGTTTCTTTTCATGTTCCAATTTTTGGTTGATTGTTGTCGGTGTTAAGAAATATTATCCCACATTACTTAGGAGAGGAATGAGTGATCACTTAATAAATACTGGGACCTCTCCACTCATTGCCAATTGATTTTGAGTTGGATGTTTCCACATGGTATCAGAGCAGAGCCCATTCCACTCCACATTAAAAAAAAAATCACAATCCACACCGCACGACAAACCAGCAAAAAAGGCTGCACGATGATAGGACCCAAAAAGTGCACGTGAGGGGGGATGTTAAGAAATATTGTCCCACATTACTTAAGAGAGGAATGGGTGATCACTTAATAAATACTGGGACCTCTCCGCTCATTGCCAATTGGTTTTGAGTTGGATGTTTCCACAGTCGGTGAAATTGGGACGGAAGGAGTATAAATGTACTCCTTTCGTTCCAATTTATTTGCTCGTTACAGGAATTCTCCTAGTTTATTGACTCAAATGCTTTGGATTGAAAAGTACGTAAATTTCCCAAAAAATGCCCTTTAAAACTATACAATTACTTTAAGAGATGTGTTAGAATTTTGTTCAAAAAGGGTATAATTAGAACTTTGCCCTTTCGGTGGTTTCTGAATATGAAAATTTGCAAACAATTTGGGCAGACCAAAAAGGAAAGGTGAGCAAACAAAATGGGATAGAGGGAGTATATCCTAGGCATGAAGCAAGGAAAACATCGAACAAACTTTGCCTTATGTTTATGCGGATGACCATAGCAAGCAACATCAAATCCGGAAGGGTGCCTGTAGTGATCAACTTACTACAGGCGTGTAGTGCGCGAATAGTTTATTTAAGATCCCGACCGTCCAAAACACTTTGGACGACCGAGATTTACTCACTACAGATTGTAGTTACTATAGGCCCCCGCTCCCATCAAATCCACCCTTCAATTCTAAGGAATTTCTGCAAAATATGGAAGGATGTTTGAAAACTGCAGACAAATCTCTTCATGGGACACTAATGTCAAAACTTTAACACCACGAAGTTTGATGGTACACGTGAAATGCGTAAGGATATTTTTAAAATGTCTAATTTGGCTGCAGAACGTGGGAATGACTGTATGGGTTCTTTCTCATCGAATTGTCTGGAATCCATTATCCTTGTCTCCTCGGTGCGATCCATTTCAAATTACCGATAAGGTTATGAAGGATAAGTGGACTATGATAAGAATTGGCTAGTATGCTTGTTCAGTGTAAGACTGAAGCAAATGAGGCATCATTCACATTATTTCGATAGCCATGAAGCCATAAACAAATGGGAGACCGCCACAAAATGGTATACAAATGAACACCAAATCAAGGCTAATGATTCAGCTTGCAGTTCCGGATTTAAAAGAAGGGAAAGGACAATGATAATTGTCATCAGACAAGAAGGCCATGAATCGGAAGAAAAAAAATGTATAAATTTCATTTCCATAGTTCTCGAATCAAACCTTGCATTCCTGATGCAGGCCGAGACCTGCGAGGGTAGTAGTCCCAAGATGCCAGTCAACTGGGGATAGCGGATGCCATTCAACACTATTCATCGCGGATGCCATGCAACCAAGCCACACTCTTGTATGCAGGAGGAATCCTAAACTCCAAGCAAGAAACACTTGCAAATATTTTCATATACTCAAACTCTGACTTTCTGATCAGTCATTTTCGTATCAAAAATAATTTACAAATCTGTTACAATTGCTACAACTCTTTCGAATAGTGGTAAGTATTCTGAGTATCACTAATCAGGGATTAAAAGGCTAAGCTGCAACTATTTCAATTGATTTCTAAATTAATTCGATAAAAACAGATGATGGTTTCGGTTTCCTAAAATTATGAAAGCTAAATTAAAATAAAGCAATTAAAAAGTTTAGACATTCGATGAGAGAAAAGTCTAGGGTTTCGAATCCACTTGACCCTTTGTAACCTAGATTTATTTCGATTGAAGGATCACTTATTTGGATTCACCGGATATCGTTAGGGTTTGCGGGCCCTTGCGATATCTCCTAAAAATATTCATGTATCATCAAGCAGCATAGATTGTCTCCGCCTAGCACGAATCGTCTTGCTAGTACGATCCGTCTCTAAGGCACGAACCGCCTAATAGCACGTCACGTCTTATGACTGTATAATCTATCATAGTCAATTACCACGAATTCAATTAAAACTGTTGTGTGAAGAGTATTTGAAACCGCGCATGACAAATACACAATTGTATGATACAAATAAAACCAATTTCATAAACATGAAATTATCTAGTTCACACAATCAAATCCGAATAATTAAATCCAATAAAAGTAATAAAATCTACGTTACTTGAAGTACAAGCTTCATCTACGCCCTAAAGGAGGGGTTTAGCGGGCCATCGGAATCGGAATAGAGAACACTGCTCCAATTTGCTTCTGTCCAGCCAGTGATGGGAGAGGACGGGCTGATGGAACAGAACTCTCGGTTTGATTGCAGCTCTGTCTTCTCTCTCGGTTATGCGTGATATGTGACCTACTCTTTAATTAATGAGCCGGATTTTCCCTCCATCAAGCCCACTGACTTCTCTTTTGTATTGGACCATCAACTCTTTGCTTCAAGTAGATCACCTTGCTAGGGAATTAGTTTGGATGCAATTTCCCAATTGAATATTGTACATGGGCCAATCAATCAGACTAATTTTACCAAGGACCTTATTCTAACACAACTTTGCGCTCTTTATATCAAAGCCGCCAAATACCTAAAAACACGCAAACCAAGCATTATACTCCAAATAACAAAAATATATAGATTTAGCAAGGATAAATTAAGGGGAGCTAATGTAAACATTTGCGCGCCTATCACAACCCCCAGGCCCAACTTATCATTCAATTCTAACTCTTTTAAAACTTTTTCTGATTCAAAACCAACACCTTCACTAATGGCAAGCGGCACTATTTGCTCATCTTCCTTGGCATGAGAATTGACTTCCTCGAAGTTCATATTGCAAATCCAAATTCGTGATTTTTCAGCGAATTGACTCTTAAATACGTTGACAAGAATCAAAGACACTTGACCTAATTAAGATAACACCTCGTTCCTAGATCTCCTACATCAGTTCCGATCAAAGTCAAACCTAAAACGAACGTGATAAGTGCCGAAATGTATACATTTAGGCCGCCTAATTTACATTTGTTATGTTCCTTATTATTATTATTTAATGTCTTTTATTGCATTTTTGTAATTGTAGGTTCCAAGAACAGGGTATCACTTTTGGCCTTAATTTGAGAGTATTGTCTATCGCGCGAACGTGTTGCACTGGATCATTTTCCGGACTACCATTTCCTGATCCAGATTTGGTTACATCAAAACAAAATAAGGGAATTCACCATTGGAGTATTATATTAGTCCTAATGGGAGACAAGTAGATATGGGTACACAAAGTTTTCATGTGGTGATGGATAAAAGGAGACTAAAAGCATGTTTATTCAGTGCTCCAATTTGTATCTCAGTGGAATCCGGCATTCACAAGTCAGTAGAGGAATAATTTGATTCCCTCAGGCCACGTGTCAGCTTCTGGTCCATCGATCACCCTCCTATCTTGATCCAAGCCATTGATCTCTTTCAAAGCCACTAGTGTGCGCACCACACCGAATCATTTTCCTTTCCATGGCAGCCGGCCATGTGCATTTCATCTGGTTTCAATTCTTCAAAGGAAAAAAGAAAACAATTGTATTGCTTTTAAGAGAATCTGGATGGCAATTAAATTTTAAAAAAAGGGAAACCAAAAAGTGGTTGGCCACATGCAATTCTCCCATCTCTCTATTTAATTGCCCATTTTGTTGCTTGATAGAAAAAGAACAGGGAGGAGAACGGGGGACTTCAGACAGAAGGCCAGGGAGAAGGCTCCGCGCCGGAGCAGAGGCTCTGCCTCTGTTCCCATTTTATTCTTGGAATGTAGAGGAAATCCTGGCCAAGTAACTTTAGTTATTGTACTTTATTTCTGGTTTGTTTCGGTTTATTCAATTTAATTGTATGTCTATTTATCTTTCATTTGTTAAAATGATTTTCTCGAGCATCTAAGATTGGGTGTTTGGTTTCTGTGATTTCAAACACTACGCCGTACAATAATTTCACAGAAAGTATGATTTAGAAATGATATAGTCTATCGTGAGAATACGGATCGTGCTAAGACAAATTTAGTGTAGTTTAGTATAGTGTAGAATCGAAGGCGATTGGTGACAGATCGTTTTAAGATTACCTAGGGAATAGGCCAGGCCGATTAGTGACAGGTTGACCGAGATTATTAGTTAGAGTCAAAGACGATCCGTGCCTAATCAAGATAGACCGTGGCCAACCACTTTTTGGGCAATTAAATAGAGAGATGGGAGAATTGCATGTGGCCAACCACTTTTTGGTTTCCCTTTTTATTAATTTAATTGTCATCCAGATTCTCTTAAAAGCAATACAATTGCTTTCTTTTTTCCTTTGAAGAATTGAAACCAGATGAAATGCACATGGCCGGCTGCCATGGAAAGGAAAATGATTCGGTGTGGCACGCACACTAGTGGCTTTGAAAGAGATCAATGGCTTGGATCAAGATAGGAGGGTGATCGATGGACCAGAAGCTGACACGTGGCTTGAGGGAATCAAATTATTCCTCTACTGACTTGTGAATGCCGGATTCCACTGAGATACAAATTGGAGCATTGAATAAACATGCTTTTAGTCTCCTTTTATCTATCACCACATGAAAACTTTGTGTACCCATATCTACTTGTCTCCCATTAGGACTAGTATAAAACTCCAATGGTGAATTCCCTTATTTTGTTTTGCTGTAACCAAATCTGGATCAGGAAATGGTAGTCCGAAAAATGATCTAGTGCAACACGTTCGCGCGATAGACAATACTCTCAAATTAAGGCCAAAAGTGGTACCCTGTTCTTGGAACCTACAATTACAAAAATGCAATTAAAGATATTAAATAATAATAATAAGGAACATAACAAATGTAAATTAGGCGGCCTAAATGTATACATTTCGGCACTTATCACACTCCCAACTTACATTTTTCTAGTCCTCGAGCAAAATAAAAAGAAGAATACACAGACTATTCTAATAAATATCTTGTGTCGTAAGATCAACGATTGCATTTAGCATATGCAACAAGCCTTTTAAACCCCTAGGCAGCTCTAGTAGGACGAGTGAAGTCTCGTGAGGGCTTACAACAATGACACCCACAAACATTTTGAATTTATTCTCCATTTAAACTTCAAATTTATATTCCTTTATTTTTATTTTGAAATCAAGAATTAGGCAACATTCCTAAATTCACAAGATGATATGATGGGCAAACAAAATTCAAAATACTAGCAAATTGTACGGAAATTGCATGGCATCAATACTCGGAGTGTGGAAATTTAGCCAACATGATCATGATCCCATCTTCAAAGTGAGAGATAACCCGGATTTCCATCAAAATAAAGCTTCGACTCAAAGCTCACCGGATATGCCCTCACAAAGAAAATAATTAGAAACAGGTGCATTTGGGTACTCTCAATGTATATGCGGTAGAATGTAAGCAAATCCAAGTATTCCGCATAATACGACACATGAACAACGGTTAATCAATAAAGACCCGTAGCCACATGAGTGGAATGCCAAACACCGAAAATTTTATGAAAGTCACACTGACTAAGCCAAGTCAAACCATGTTATTCTTGGGATTAATTAGGACTTTAATTTGGGTTGTAACGTCGGGTAAGGAAAAGTGTGCAAGCAAGGTAAATATTTTTGTTCGAGAATGGGCTCTTTAACATTTGACACCATGGGACATGAATTGTGGTGATGTGTCCCTCCTCAATTTAGCCAATTTCTTTCCTTCTTCTTTCCTAACTACTACTCTCCTGATTCTGTTATTCCGGCTGAATAGCTAATAGGATTTTTTTATTTTTCCATTTCTTGTTTCAAATTGCCCACAGCCGAAAGTTATTGTCACCAATAGGAACTTGATCAGGTTCTAATGGCTAGCTGTTTAATTGCCTTGTTAATCCACACGTTCACAGCTATGAGCCATTCAATTCCTATTGATACCGTAAATCATGGTGAGTTTTAGAGCAACTCATGGATCAAGACCTATTTTCATTTCAATGGCAAAATTGACTGCTCGTACCCCCTTTTTTTTTTTTCTTCTTCTTTTGCCGTATCAAGCCGCCCAATTACCCCACCTGAGTAATCATGCTTCACTTTATATCCCAAACCTATTCTCGAAACATTTGGATATTGGAGCTTAACAAGAATGGTTTACATGTGGAAAGGCTCAAAATGGCGAACTAGGGATAAATATCAATTGAAACGAACAGGCTCAAAACAACAAAGATGGCCTAAAATCATTTCCTAAGTCCAACATGGTTCTCAAAGTTTCTACGGTCTCAAGACATAACCAGTGTGACACAAGTAATGCATTTCTGGCATTCAACCAAATATGAAAGAAAAATGAGGCTATTCAACAAAAATTTAGCATGAACAATAAAAATATAAGAGTAAGTGAACTTGTAACACTCCAAATGAAAGAATGGCTCAAAACTCACAACGGGTAAAAAGTCTCCGCAAGTATTGTCAAGATTTCCAGACAATCTACACTCATCAATCCAAATCATGATCATGCAACTAGTCGTGAAGTGTAAGGTTCCGAGTAAAAGATGCCATAAAGAGAATTTACAAGAGGCTAGTAAAGTGAATTAAGACGCCTACAAGCGTATTTAAAACTGTGAAGAATACACTGAAGCTCAATTGCAATTCTCAATTTAAATGGAGATTAAATCCAGCAAATTTTTATTTTTATTTTTTTCAATTTTTTTTCTACTTTGTCCCCCCAACTTAAATGGCATTGTCCTCAGTGACATATAAAAGTGATAGAACATGGACACCAAAAATCACTAAGAGGGACGAGTAATGGTCGTTTAAAGTCAGATTCCAAGACATCACGATAGAAAGTGATACGGAGTAGCATCATCCGCTATTTCTATAAAAGATGCTTGTTTTGAATTTTGATTTTGAAATATATATATATTTTCTTTTTTTTTAAAACCACACTAAAATTGAAAATGCACACAAAATCAATCTCTGATCAAAAGGTGTTTCTTAATCCCAACTTAAACTAGACAATGTTCGGACTTGTAAGCACACAAAGGAAAGATATACATGAAAGCTCAAGAAAATATAGAACATGTAAGGTAAAGTGGGGAGTATGGATATCACCTCAATACGGAAACAATGCAATTAAAAGTGAAACAAGGGGAATGAGGTGTGCGTACAAGCTCCAAGAAAGAACCTGCAAGTTGTCGAAACCAATACAAAACAAGTATATATAAGTAATCGTAATCAAGCACAAAACTTGTTCTTTTTTTTCGAAGGAACGGGTGATGAAATCCCGAGCCTCTTTTTAGAGCTTTTTTTTTTTTTTTTTTTACGGCCACCTGCGAGCGCTGCAATAGCAAACGTTAGTAAAAGCAAACAGATAATAGGCGGTTGAACCGGCCCAAAAAGAAATAAGAGGGGTGTTTGAAGTACCGACCTCTAATAAAATAAAATAAAAGTATATACGAACAAAAATAATGGCAGAAAGTAAAAGGAGGGATCAACCTCCATAGTTAGAAGTTAGCAGTGTTAGAAATTAGTAGTTAGAAAAGTAACAAAGAAGAGAGGCGGAAAACCGACCCCTGAAGTTAGAAATTAGTAGTCCAAAAGTCCAAAGTTGTCCTCGGTTCCATTGTCCTTTACACGGTTGGGAAAAGAAAGTCCACTTGACTTGATTCAATTGGTTTTTTTTTTTCAAGTTCCACTTGTAAGAAGATTCACTGTTCAAGTATGTTATTAACAGTTTTTTTTTTCGTTTTTTTTAATTTTTTAATTTTTTTAATTAATTTTTTATTTATTTATTTTTTTCAGAATACAACTAAGATAGAAATTAGTTTTGAAAACAACACAACAATTATCTCCCCGGCAATGGCGCCAAAATTTGATGTCGCCCATTTGGTAGTCGTTGAAATTGTCATTTTATATTTACCAAACGGCCGTCAAATTAGATTATTTATTTACATTAACCGGACTACAACTAAAGATTTGCACAGTTAAGTGATAAAGTCCGAGTCGATCCATAGGGAAATAAGTATGTCGGTTCCAATAATTAACTTCTAACTTAATTCGAGCAAAAGACAAATGTTCTGGGATTTTGAGTACAGAATGGATAAATCGAAATAACATGAAATGAAATGGAGAATGCGATAAAATAGAGAAGG
>JAXBDA010008531.1:0-14629 GCA_036023075.1 Gaultheria prostrata | reverse complement strand
ACTTTTTTTAATGTGTTTAACCCACACCAACGAGAAAACATCAAAGGAATTTTTTTTTAAAAGTAGGAACCAACAACATGATCTATAAGTAATATTATATGGAGCGGTTTGGATTCGGTTTGGGTTTAGGTTTGGGTTTGGGTTTGGCCGAATACTTGCTAAGACCAAACCCAAATCCAAACCCGCCGGGTATCATGTTTCGAAAACCAAACCCGCCCCATGGGTAGGAAAAAAAAAAAAAAACCTCGCCGATAGGGTCGGTTTGGTTCGGGTATCCATTGGTTTTGGGCAGAATTGTCATCCCTAATTGCTTGCGACCTAACGTTGTAATAATTAGTGTCGCCCCAAGCGTAGGGCTAGGTCGGTTGTAGCATAATAACTCGGAAGTCCGAGGTCGAATCCACAAGGAAGGGTCAAAGCTAGTGAGAGGTTTACTTTACGGTAGGGGTTTTGGCTTTAGGACGCCCAACCTTTTTGGTTTGGTTTGGAGTTTTCTCTACTTGAAAATTACTAGAAAATAAAGATTTAATGATAATTAAAGAAAGGCGAGGTCTAGGGGTTCATACCACCCATGACTACGGATATTTAATGGCTCTCAACTATAACTCAAGTGAGGGACAAAATCACTTGCTCTCACTCGAAAGATTTAACAACGAAACTCAATTTGGATTTAACAATGGGATAAGTTCGTTGAGGCATTTTTACAAACACTTAGAATGTCATAGCTCCAAGCATCATGTGTGGCAAGTGGTCAAGCCCTTGCCTACACAATATCAAAAAGGTTAACAATTCTAAGTTTTGATACATAAAACATGAACTCACCCAATGAAAACCAATTTTTACCACATGAATGGGGTTTGGAAATGAAAATAAACTCAGTCAAGCATTTTATCGAACACCTAGAGTGTCATGGTTCAAAGCATTGTGTGTGCCAAGGTTCTTTGTCTACACCCAATCAAAGAAGTTAACAACTCTAAGTTTAGACCGAAAATAGGAGTTTAATCCATTCACAAACCCAACAATAAACACAAAAATGTGAAAAGCCATCAAACACTGAAGTCATGGGATGATTTTCACCCCATGACCAAGCCTAAACTACTACTCAAGCATGCTTAAATTAACCAACAGAGAGAAAAACGTGATTAATGAAAACATGATGAAAATGGAAATAAACTTGAGATTAATAAAGATAAGATGGGTACTTACAACATTTGTGAAGGCAAAAGCCTTGAATCAAAGAGAAACTACCCTAAAAACTAGAGAGAAAGAGGAGAAAATGAGTGGGGAAGAAGAAGGGAGGTAGAGAGAGAAAGTCTCTCCCCCAACGTGCCCTAAAATCTGTCAAAGATTGGTCTTTATAGGGCCCAAAAAAGGTACAGCAAAACTGCCTTAAATCTGTCTTGGGAAAACTGGGTATTGATACCCCAGAATCTGGGTATTGATACCCAGAGGTTCTGAAAATTTCTTGTGTTTGCCCAGTTTCTGGGTATTGATACCCCAGAATCTGGGTATTGATACCATCCTGAGTTTGCTTAAAATGCTAGGTATTGATACCCCAGATTCTGGGTATTGATACCCAGAGGGTCTGTCTATTTTTTTTTATTGTCTTTTTCGGCCTTCTCTTGAACGTTGGTTGCTTCGAGCCTTCCTCCAATGACTTGAAAACCTCAATTTGGACTTGGGAAGGAATCATCTCGGCCTTGAATGTACTTGGGTGCCTCCGGGTACTTCCGGATATACCCGGGGATTTTTGGAGCTTTGGACACGCCTTTTAGCTCATATTTTCTGAAACTCATCAAAAACACAACTCGCGCAAAATCAATCGAATAAAAGCACAAAATGCACGTGTGTGTGATCAAGACGAGCGAGATAAGCCCGGATAAATATAATATTTTGGGCTTATCAGATACCATTATATATTTATTATGATAAACATTGTATATATTTTTTAATATTTATATATAAATGGCAAAACTGGAAGGGGAGAAATAAAGCACATTCTGACACTTTAATGACCTTTATCATTATTTATAAGAGCAAAATAAGATGATTAGCATATATATTATAGGCCTTAAATGTTGTTTATTTGTCCTAAAATTCAAGTCATTTTTCTAAAATAAATAATACTGACATTTTTTTACATGTTTTGTTTTGGTCTTTGTATGGTGCAATATTGACAACCCTAATTCTGAAAGGAAAAGGAGCAGAGAAAAGATAAAAGGGGAAAAACATCAAGCATAACAATACTCTGAGTTTTCCATTTTATCAAATGGGAATCCCTTTAAAATACCTTTAAAATAAGACCAATCTTGAACATATTTTGGTAAAAATTAGAGAGAAAGTGCAAAAAAATTGAGTTTTTAAGTAAGTATTTGAAAATGGAGAGAGAATGTTGTTACTTTTGAATTCATTCTACCAAAAAGGACTTATAAATATGGTGTGGTCCCCAAAATTTGGTTATAAAGTTTTGGTTATTGAGAAAATATTGTTACATTTGATTATCCAAATGCCAAAATTTGGTTATTGGCTAAAAGGTTGTTAACTTTGATTATGCCAATGTGAGCCAATTTTTGAACAAATATTACTAACTTTGGTTATTTAGATGTTTTGATTATACCATTAGGGATGCTCTTATAGCACATCCACCACTTATCTGACTCACTTTCATGTCTCCGCTTGTCAAACAAACCGTATTTGGTGAGCCCATTAAAAAAGGGGCCAGTTGGTTAAAGGTCCACTATACCAATTCTGTAACACCCGTAGTCCACACAACATTTTCATAGTACTTCCAGTCCATCCATAGATTAAAAGAACAAAAATACCCCTGCTTGTAAATGAAGTTGGGGTCTCTCTCTCTCTCTCTCTCCCATCCATGGCCGACTAATCATTGATTGATCCGGCGATTGGCACGATCTCCGGCGATCAACACCCCGTTCAAAAAAAGGAGGTGCGGCTGCAACGATCTCATCATTCTTCATCCGATGTTGGAGATTCCGATGAGGATCAACAATAGTGGTGGTTCAGGTCCGATCCAAAAACGTCGGTGAGGGGAACGTCAATCTCGCCGCGCGTAGAGAGAAGCTTGCCGAAAACAATGGCCGGCGAAAGTGGCTCTCAACAACGGTGCTGAACCCCTATTGCTGGTAGTGCCGACATCTTGGTGAGAGTTGGGGTCAACGAAAGTGAAACGGTAATGGAAGATGGACTCATATCTGGTGGTTAGAGTGAGAATTTAATTTGGGAAGTCAAGGTTGTTGAAAAAGACAACAGATGATAAGCTCAAGAAAGTAAAATAAAGATAATGAGAGGTCACCTCACACTTGTACACTTTTTATTGATTCAACCAAAACCTTTCTTTTCATTTTTCCTTTTTGTTTTGGAACTCCAAGCCTTTCTTTTGATAATGATGACAACATTTAAGTGACTGTATGTGGCAACGTACATAAATGTTTTTAGTACTCCATCCTTTTTTTTTCTTTCCCCCTTTGCTCAATATACTAGATAACGACATCTGATCCAAAGTAGGCTTTAAAGAAAAAAACATAGTACAAATAACCACATCTTTTTTGGTGAAGAGATAGAAGAATTCATTAATCAAAATCCTAAAATAACAACCTACCCAAAAAATCTCCCAAAAAATTCGAAAAAAGAAAAACCAAAATAAAACAAAAAATACAAAAGATAATAGATATCCACATCTTGTGAGTCCAGATAACCACATCTTTTGATTCCAGATAAGGTTATCTGCGCCGGCGACTTTCCGGCGACGACAAATTTTCCGGCAAAATTTTTCCGGTGCCGGTAAATTTCCGGTGGACTTTCCGGCAGGGTGTATTATGTATTAACTTAGTGGGGGTAATTTTGTGTATTAAAAAGGAAGAATGAACCTTGTACCTTAGGAAATGCAAAAAAGTGGAGTAGAGGTGTTATGGAAATATGAAGTGGACTAGACATGTTAGAAAAACCTATAATGGACCTTAGAACAATTTGTTATTAAAAAAGTTGGCTGTCAAACATCCACTTAAGAGATTTACTCTTCTGTCCCATTTGATAGTTCAAAACAAAAATACGCGCAATTTTTGAATAAAAAAATAAAGTACTTTTGCACATATTAATTTTTTTGAGTTCTTTGCACAAAATTAAAGATATATTTAATTTTTTAATTTGCTGCGAAAAAAATTTATGTGCAAAAGTAATTTATTTTTATCCAAAAATTATACTCCCTCCGTCCCAAAAAGTTTGGCCTACTTATAAATTTCAAGATTTTATGTACAATACACGATATTATTCAAAACTTCTAACTTTTCAAGTTTGCCCTTCATTAGTTGACTCTAATAAAATAGGAGTTAATCAAGTTTTGAATTTAAATTTTTCCGGAAAGTGAAAAATCTTGCCGTTAGTGTAATCAGAGAGTTTTTTCAAAATTTTAAAACGCACTTTAAATTTAAGATTTTTTAATTCTTCTTCTTTTGGTCTCATTATTTTGATTGTTAAAAAGCATCTCAAGAGCAGAAATGGAATTTACCGACTTTTTTTTGTTGAAAATTTTAAATTGGTCCTATATTTTGGAACGGCAAAAAAAGAAAAGTAGACCAAATTTTTTGGGACGGAGGGAGTAGGATTTGCCGCAGAGAACTTTCCAAATGGGACTGATGGAATATTGATAATTGATGTGCTCGAATTTTCATTCGAGATTCTGAGGGGTGTTTCGCTAAGAGAGTTTTTTGATTTTTTGACTTTTCACGACTTTTTATATGATGTATTGTGAGAGATTGACTGACTCGATTTTAAGAATAAAGTGACTTTTTAATTTTTTTTGAGTCAGTGGAACTGGCTGAGAATGCACATGAGACCGTCTTCAAACTGATCGGGAAGGCCTGTCGACCGAGACACGACCGAATATTTGCTGTAGCTTTCGGCCCGTCGATAGAGGGATTCCTCTCTCTCTCTCTCTCTCTCTCTCTCTCTCTCTCAGGTACTATTAGAAATTTATTCCCAGTAAATTAGTAATTACTCTACGTGACTTTGATTTTTAAACCTGTTTAGCCGATCAATTACGTGCATGTATGACAGATTCATTATCTGATTATTGTGGCAGGGTTCCAATCAATGGCCGCTGATACCAGTTCTGCAGAAGGACTCGAAAATGGTTCCTCTCTTCAGTCTATCCGTTACAAACGCGGTTCACTTCAGTTACTCGATCAGGTTCATCTATTTTATGTGGATGATAAATTATCTAAAAGTACTACTATAATTCTATAACAGATAATCTAATTCTTGCATGAAAATAAGAACGCGTACACTGAGGCAAGTTTTTTAGTCACTAATTTGATTCTAAGGAATTGCAAATTAATTGGTTTTGTTCCTTCTTGCTTATTGTTGAGGAAAAAGTACAGTAATTATTGTATACCTTTAGCTGCCTACTTATCAACACAATGAAATCCAAACCGAACCAAACCGAGCCTTTGTGTCCCAATCAATTGGGATCAGTCGTCTACATGAAATTATTATTTTTTCCATTGAGCTCTGTCCAGGGCTAGATGTTATTAAGATGAAAATAAGCAATATGAATTGGTTAATAATAGTTGAACTGCACCTGATGTGGCCTTCCGGGAATATAGAGGTCACAATGGCTCGAGACTACCAAAGGTGGAGGAGGAGAGAGCTCCGATTCTCCGAACAACATTAGAAAGAGAGGTAGAGAAGGCAGTGGAGAGTGATCTACCACAGAGTAAAGTAGTGTAGCTGAGGTGTGTTTTTATCCTTGTATCTCCCATTATACAGGAGGCTTTGAGGACTGGTCTAGCTCACCTGAGCAAAGGTGGCCTTTCCTCTTTGTCTTAACAGGTTGGGGCGGGAGAACCTCCTCTGCAAGACCTTGGGCCGCGCCTGACTTGTGGGAAATCGAAACATAAAGCTGAATGACAGAATGTATGATATGTTTTCTGAGATGTCGACAGATTGGTCGGTGCCCCTTTCACTCTCTCTGACCGTGACCGGTCATGGTAGAGCTCGCCAAGGGCAGTCTCAACCTCATTGGCAAACCCTTTCTTCTCGCCTCCAAATTACATGCCTCTTTTGGTCCCAAGTGAGGTATCTAGGCCCTGCTCCCGGTTTAGGATGTTTTTAAAGTCGCCTTTGATAGTTTGTTGTGAGCTTGTGGTGCTCTAAGATTTAGGACTTCAGCAAGGTCTGATGGAAAATGACCCTTGGATGTGAGCTCGCTATTTGTGGAGATGAGCGAGCTCACTTGGAGGAGAGGTACTGGGATGGCTTTGGTTACTTGAAGATGGAAACTCCGCTGGCGCTGCGATGGCGAAGGATTTTCGAATATGAAATAATGCAATTTTGATGGGAACATTTTTTTTTATTTCATGATTGGAATCCTAGAAGTCCTGTTGCTTTATGAGAAAATCAAATTAAATTTTCAGTAGAAACAAATTAGTTATTCTGGCAATAGTACTATGAAAATCTAGGTCAGACAAATATTATACAAGGCAAATACTGGGGTATTGATGCTTCTTCTCTTCGTTTAAGTTGATCACCTCTCCTCCGGATACTCAAAAAATTGTTTTCTTTTCTTTTAAACAGAGAAAGCTTCCTCTTGAAACTACCTACATAGATATTCGAGATTCAGCCGATGGATGGTATCATTTTCAGCTCTCTATCATATCAATTTTGTATTTCTTAGTCTATCTCATGCTATATTTGACATTTGAAAATTCTTTCCTACTAGATCATTTCCGTTAAGTGTTTTGTACATTACTGATGCTCTGAATCTTGAATGAAGTAAGGTAATAAGCACATAAACTGAATTAGGTCCCTACGCTTGCCCTTTCCAATGTCTTTCAGCTTTGATTTGTGGACATACTTCCACGGTATGACGTCCCTTTAAGTTCCGCAATTTTTGGAGGTATATGGCACCGCTATTTCTATTGTAGAACTTTCTGAAAGCAACCACTTTGTGAATTTATTTCCAAAGGTTAGGTATGTCTCAAGTCCTCCCCACTCATAGCCCCATTGTAGGGTATTACAGTGGTTCTTCTCACCATTTTTCGATTTGTCAAATTTTCATCTTCAATGGTTCTTGTTACTCCCATTTGATCTTTATTCTTTGCTTCAAAGAAGAAAAGAGGAATACAGTTAGGGTGAAACCATTTTTCCAAACATAAATTGAAAAGGTATTTAATTTTATCAGCTCCAATGACGCTATTGTCCACTGCTAGTTTTAAACCAAGGAATGGCTGAAGATTTCCACGGCCGCTTTTACTTGTGTGATGTGGTTGATGTTTCTGATAAAATTTCACAATTGTATGTTATACTTCTTCCGATGCCCATGGGCCATGACATTTCTGTATGTAAATCAGCTCTGAGTCCTGAAATCCTGTTCGATTATTGCAAGGCATCCATATCCCATGGAAATTGACTCCTGAAGACTGTGCACGACCAAGATGGTCGTTTTGAGTTTCTTTTTATTGTGTTGCTGTGCAACATTTTCTGTTAGCAAAGTTAAATGTATGCCATCAACACCTTGTTTGGCATTATGTGACCATGATTTAAAATTTAAGTCCATGTTGGGGACAGTGCCACAGCTGTTGCTCACCACTTTGCCTTAATTGACATTTTGAAATTTTTTGCACATTAATTTCATGCGTCATGTCTTATGAAAGCATTTCGTGCACCAAGTAGTCTTTCACCTATTGTTTCAGGAGCGCAATAAGGGATATGGTTGTCCGTGGGGCACCTGCAATTGCTGTAGCGGGCGCCCTCTCTGTGGCTGTTGAAGTGTCTAACTTGGAAACTTCGAGTGCGACATCGGAATATGCAGTATCTTATCTCGCCGATAAATTAGATTATCTTGTCTCAAGGTAATTGCTAATACCACACTAGTGTTTCTATAAAACTCTATGTGCTGCTTTCTAAGACAGTGATTTATGTTTTTTGGCGTTATATCTTAAGCCCTAGAGGTAAGTATTTTTTCCTTGCTATTATTAGCTGATGTCTGCAAACTTTGTCAGCCGGCCGACTGCTGTAAATCTTTCAGATGCTGCAACAAAACTTAAAGAAGTTATATCAAAGGCAGCTGCCACTTCTTCAGATCCAATCGCTGTATTCCAGGTAGTTATGTTCTCTTGCTGAGACCTCTCAATCAGCAATTTGCTATTTTCTGACTGGATAAATACCTTTGTGGTTTATTGCAATATAGTGATATAGTAGAGGAAAATACTTAAAATAGTCACATATTCTGCACTTAACTCTCTATTTCTTTTTCTTTTTTGAAGAACAAGAGCATTTAAAATATAGTTTGCAGTAGGATGTGCAGTAATATTTACGTTGTATTTTACAACCTAGCATGCACGCAATAGTTTTCCCTTGACTTTTTCAGTAGGGGTGATAGTTTTTTTAATTTCTATTCTCAGATCAAGATAATAGCTATGTTGCTCATTTCTCCATTGCTGGTTTTCAGCTCAATTTAAAATTCTACAACATTTGCAGCATACAATGTAGTCTTCTGTTTTTTAACTAGAAAAAGTGAGTATCATGTGTGTGGAGGTGTCTTCTCTTTCTTTTATTTTCTTCATAATTGATTAATTTAATTTCTTTTCCTTTGTTATTTTATTTCTCTCGTCATTTTATTTCCGTTTGATTATCCCTGTTCTCTTTTTTTCCGTTGTAATTGTATTGGCATAGGAGAAAGAAGCTAGAAGGCCAAACCTTTTGGGTGTGTTGTATTGTTTGGACATATATCGAAGTATATACAAGTATACAACTACGGAGTGATATTTATCGATCTGTTTCTATAGATTTAGAATTTTGCATATAAACCCGTATTTTTTTTTCCAATATTGATCCATAGTTATAGTAATCAATGACTGTTGAGTCCCTTGCGATTGCAAAACTATAATTATATAAAGATGTTACAGCAGCACCCTCTCTGTTAATTGATCGTACCCTTAAATCAGTAAGTATCCTTAGAACCCTCTCTGTTGATCTTTCTGAAAACTGCAAAGGAAGATCAACCTAGGGCGTACTTCCAAGAGGAAAATTAGCAACCAATTTCCCTACCCTCAAGCCCTGATCTTATTAGAGGAAATTCTGGGCCCCCAGATTACAGCATTGCTTCAAACTTCATAGTCTTCCTTTCCCAGGGATTCAATAAGAGGAGAAGCGAGAAAAACCTGAAAGCGACCAAACACAGAAAGGAAGCTGTGTGGCAGTGAACGAAGGACAATGAAAACAAGATTGCCCAATTTCATACCTACTTTATGCTTTTACTGGATTATGACTTCTATCTATTCTCTTCTTTTATCCCCATTGTGGGTTATCTGGAAATTTGGCTTCAATGGAACCTGAAATTTGGCCCATTGTAATGCTCTTCCAGTGCACAGTGCACAGTGCACTTATAGTTTCTATTACTGTTAGGCCTACATTGAAGCTGCCGAACTAATGCTTAAGGATGATGTTGCTTCAAACAAAGCAATCGGGTCTTATGGAGCTATTTTTCTTCAGCACCAGCTGGGGGACTCCAAGAGGCTGTCTATTCTGACCCATTGCAACACTGGCAGGTACTCCCTCTCTCCAAGAGCACGGCTCGCGTTCTGTTTGTGACCCCTTCTTTCATAACTTCTTGCTATACACTATGGTTTTGTAGTCTTGCTACAGCTGGATATGGTACTGCTCTTGGAGTAATTCGTGAACTTCATGGTGGAGGAGTTTTAGAGAAGGCATATTGCACAGAAACACGTCCATTCAATCAGGTGATTGTACCCCTTGTACTTGTTTCTATTCTTACCATTATGCCGCATAAAGTAAAAGAATCAGTTCATAGCCTAAGATATTGATTTTGATTGATCCATATCAAATGCATATAGCTGTACAAGAGTTCATTGTAGAAAGGGAAATTTGAAAGGGGTTATGGTTGTGGTTGCTTCAAAACAAAAATGGACTTGGTTATACTGATAAGTGTTTCCTTTGTTTAATCTCATAATAGGTGCCAAGCCTTTATTACTTTGTATTTATGACGTTTACGGTGTTATTTATATGTAGATTGGTTTTTGGTTAGTGAAGTTTCAGAAACCAAAACAAGAGACACGTCACATCCTCATCATACAAGACAGAAGGAAACCGACTAAAAACTATTACAACCAAACACACAGTTGGAGCTACACCAACAGTTGCTATTGAATTTGTATGGGTTATTGCTATCAGAATAATAACACCAATAATTGTCACCGTATATCTGTAGTTTAATAATAGTGTGATATCTTATACATGCCACTATACGATTTGGTTATGTTCTTCCTACCAAAAACCTTTATATGGTTACCTGCTGCAGGGATCCAGATTGACAGCTTTTGAGTTGGTGCACGATAATATTCCAGCAACACTTATCACTGATTCAGCTGCAGCTGCACTAATGAAGGCCAGACGTGTAAATGCTATCATTGTTGGAGCAGATCGTGTGACCGCAAATGGTACTTTAGTAAACTAATTTCACTTTAAGTTGTAAGTTTGTCTGGGATATCTACAGTAGACTTTTTTCGGTTAAGAAAATCAGAAAAGTCAAAATTTTGATCCAAACCTAAAAGAAATTTCAGATAATAAAATTAAGAGTCTTTTCCTTTCTAGTTTGTTTAGTTGGGAGTCGAGGGAATGCAAACCAACCATCGATCAAATCCTTAATCCTTGATAAGTAGATGTTTTTGGCGTATACAGACGAGTATATTTTCAGGTTTATAATTCGGTCTCTTTTTGCCTTTTGTTCTACGCTCTAATTTGTACATAGGTGGTATCCCTTGATGCCTTCTCAAAAGAATTATTCCTGATAATAAAAAAGAAAGAAAGATAATAAGCTGAAAAAGCTGGCTTTGAAGAAAACCTAAACGAAGGATTTAGATAAGATTACCGATGGAGTGATGCATTGTATCTGAATGCAGGTGATACTGCTAATAAGATAGGAACATACAGCCTTGCTGTGTTGGCATTTCATCACCATATTCCGTTTTATGTTGCTGCTCCACTGACGTCCATTGATTTAGCACTTTCTTCTGGGCAAGAAATTGTCATAGAAGAAAGGTCTGCTAAGGAATTGCTGCATTCACGTGGAGGGCTTGGAGAACAAGTTGCAGCGTCTGGAATTTCTGTCTGGAATCCAGCGTTCGACGTTACCCCTGCTTATATGATCAGTGGTATCATTACGGAAAAGGTATGCACCTCTCTCTCTCAAACACACCCAATATACTCACAAAGCAAAAAAAGAAGAAGAAGACTTTGCTCGCTTATTGGCGAATGGCGAGAACAAAAAAACATTATACTCTATCCTGCTTCCAGTATACTCACGAAGCAAAAAATAAAAATAAAAACAAAAAAAACATGACTTTGCAAAGCAAATAGCATTCGCTTATTTGCGAGAAGAAAAAAACGTTGCACTCCATCCGGTTTCCATTTGCTTATTTGCGGGAACAAGCAAATTGGTTTTTGTTAGAAAAGTGGTTATCTGCTTAGAGAGTTGGTTTCCGAAAAATCAAATCTATCTAATATATAAAGGAAGAACACCACTTTGGTGTCCTCTTTTTTTTGCGAGTGTGTGTACTTTTGTTTTTCCAAAACTACCCATACACCATTTTTATTTTACACTCATTATATTTCAGATGAAATCAACTACTATGGGCAAAAAGGTAAAGTGATTGGTAACCGCCCATTGATAACTGCCGAACTCCTTTAATTTGCAAGAGAACTATTCCTCCGTCTTCTACCCAATGGAGTATGAGTCTTCTCGACAGATTGTACAATATGAAGTTGAATGGCATCTAATCTGACTTCTGACCACCCTTGCAATTGTGCTTCTCTCTTGCTTTTTATGTACTGATCCGTTTCATTATCCCACACGGCCACACGAATTGCATTCTCGAATGCATTCAAGCTGCTTCTATCCTTCCAATGGTATGGAAGGTATGGAAAAGACCAGAAAAATTAAGGCTACTTTATAGCATAATTAGAGGGCTGGTGTGCAAGTCAAATTTTGATAAAACATGCATAATTATAAGTCGGAAGTTATTGTTCGTATTTTAAAAAAAAAATTCTACTTTGCCTCTAGTAATAAGCAATTAAGCCACTGTATGTGCAGTGTGCACTAGCAACCCTTCTTATTTGCTTGGTTGTACTAATTGTCAAGCAAATAAGGCAACCAAACGGTACCTAAGTATTTCTAACGTTTGCCATTTGAAATTATGAACAGGGCGTCATAACAAAGAAAGGGAGTGACACATTCGACATCAAGGGTTTTGTACTCAAGGCAACCGGGAACTCATAATTTGCAAGTGGTCTACCTGCTTTGATAGAAAGAATCCTTTGGCAGTACTACATTGATATGGTTAAAAGAGGGCCTTAGATGATCTGAGCCAAGGCCTATCGAGAGGAAAACATGATTGTACTCGTTGGCGCGCAAGGCTGAATTCAGCTGAGAACTTGTACCACTTTATGCGATCATCTGAGTATTTGATGAGCTACTGAGTAGTTTTATGTTCAGTCTTATACTCTCCTGTTTTTCATGCGTATTTAATTTTCGAATGGGCAGATTTTGACATCAACAAGCTTTGGTTTAGTGTAATAAGGAATTACAAAAAGTCTAGAAAAACAACTTTAGATCACAACTTACATTGCTCCCACACATGAGATCGAGGGCAAAGAACCTCACTAACCAACGGGCAGAACACAAACCATAATGTTTTCTAACCTCCTGGGAATTGACAGTATAATTGCAACACAACCAAACAAATGAAATTGAAATTGAATATAAGTTCAACACCATCCAAATAGAAGAACGATCCAAATAACACACAGTCAAATCTATTACATTCATCGGAAAGTCTGAAGACTAGAATATTTCTAGAGACTCGTTATTATCACGAGTCCTCTCATTAAGGGATGATCTCCAATACAACTCCATTGTGTTTGGCTTAGCCCATTAGCGGTACTGCAAGGTGTTGTGACAGGCCACGAAGTAAGAGAAAACAAACCAACAAGCGAAAATCAAGGACACAAAGATTTACGTGGTTCCCCCCAAAGCACGAAGCTCTAAAGGTACATCCACGGGCGAAGAGTGATAGAGGATTCACTATGAACGGGAGAGAATACAAAGAGCCGGCTATACCCGTAACTCCAATTGAAACACCCAAAAGATATCTAGGGACAAAGTCTCAAGAACACGAAAGAGACAAGCAAAATCCTAATATCCAATCCCAAGAGTTAAAGACCAAAACCCTAGGAGGCCACAAGGCTCCTATTTATAAGAAAGTATGAAACCCTAATCCGAGTAGGAATCCAACTGGAGGTAGTCTCCCGGGAGCGCTACACCATTTATTCTCGAGATGGATTAAAACCGAAGTTATTCTCTCGGGAGCGCTACACCAATCCTGAACCTTCTGTTCACAAATCTTCTTCCTCTTTGCCAAATTCAAGGCACAATTCCAACACAAGGTGAGAGGGAGTGAACAAATTTTTTTATTAGTAACATATACCGATTATAAATAAAAACTAGGAAGACGAATTTAAAAAGGCAAACGAGAATGATAAATACAAGTCACAAGGTTTTGAAACTTATTCAAAACTTCAGCTTCATATATCGGCTGTTGAAAAACCAAGCTACTTTGTCTCACTCATATTTGGCCGATAAAAACCTCGTTGGAGATCGGCTTCTTAAATGAACAACCTAATAAGTTTCCACACCAAACATAAAGAACCCACTACTCCATACTTTTATACTAATAAAAAGGCTAGTGAACCTTGGAAAGGAAAGGAAAAGAAAGGAAAATAAAAGGACGGAAAAGAGAAGGAAATAATGAGGAAAGGTAAAAGAGGAAATTTTTTAGTTAAAACAATTTAGATTAGTTACTTTTCCTTTCAAACCAATCAAAGGAAGAAGAATTTTTTTTTATTTTCCTTTCCTTTCCTTTCTTTTCCAAGGTACCAAACAGAGCCTAAACTTCACAAGTTCAGATTGTTATCGGTCCTAAGTTAATAATTATACTCGTTTGAGATCGCTCTAGAAATATACAACCCTAATCTTAGAACACATTTCCGAAACTCATAATGTGTTTTAAAACCAATCTTGAAAACCATTTATTGGCCTATTGGGCCCTACATATATCCACAACCAGCTCAATCATGTGGAACATTTGCTATGAAACAAATAATATCATGAATGCTATGCATACAGAAGTTCTAGAATCCAACAAAATCAATTACGTAGTGATTTTGGTAGGAACACAGCATTCGTGAAAAATCTTAGATCGCCTAGGTTTAATAATTTGCTAGGTTTTATCTTTTTATCTCAATAAAAAAACAATATATGAACGAATCATAAACTACGCAAGCAATTAATCAGAGAACACCAGGATATACGTGGAAAACCCTAAATAGGTAAAAAAACCACGGGAAGGAATCAAAACCACTATAATCATTGTGCAGTTACAGATATACCTATCCAAACGAAGTAAATCGTCACAACGTTCTAAGTATCACCTGCCGAGTCACACGTACACCGCACCCAGTAATCTTGATCGCCGCTGCCTTGAATCGCACAAGCCTTCCAATACCTTTAAAATTTTACCCAAGGAATTGCTTCCAA
>JAXBDA010008530.1:0-14632 GCA_036023075.1 Gaultheria prostrata | reverse complement strand
CTGAAATCTTCGTAACCAATGGGCTTTGTCAAAGAATCAGCAATCATCTCTTTTGTAGAGATGTAATCAACGAACAGCTCACCCTTTCGCATCATGTCCAAAATATAATGGTATTGCAACTCTATATACTTGCCTCTTGGTCCAACCTCACCATTTTTAATGGTTGCAATCGCTGCTTGATTGTCACACATCAATTGGATCTTGCTGCCACTTATTTGATCAAGTCTCAAATCTTCTAAAAACCTTTTCACCCAAACAGCTTCAGTAGCAGCAGGGCTACATGCAATAAATTCAGCTTCCATTGTGTAACGGGCAACAGAACTTTGTTTCTTACTAGCCCACGATGTAGCTCCACCTCCTAAGGTAAAAACATAACCGGTGGTGGATTTTTGATCATCTTGATCACCTGCAAAATCAGCATCACAATAGCCAATAACCTCTAGGCTTTCAGCTTGATATGTTAGTTTCAAGCCTTTTGTCCCTTGTAAATATCAGAGTATCCTTTTAACCGGTAGCCAATGAGGAATACCCGGATTACTTTGAAATCGGCTAACAAGACTTACGGCATAACTAATATCTGGTCTTGTACACAACATTGCATACATTAGACTTCCTACAGCTTGGGCGTAAGGCTTATTTTCCATTTCTTTCTCATCATCCTCATTTGTTGGTGCCATTGACTTGGATAACTTTATCCCTTTATGGATAGGCATGTCTACTGGTTTAGACAATTCCATTTTGAATTTCTTCAATATTTTATCTAAGTAGGCTTCTTGTGAGAGACTAAGCTTCTTTATATTTCTATCCCTTATAATTTTGATTCCTAACACAAAAGAAGCATCACCCATGTCTTTCATTTCAAACTGGGATTTCAACCAATCCTTTGTTTCATTCAACATACCCAAATCATTAGAAGCCAAGAGGATATCATCAACATAGAGAGATAAAATCATAAAGCAACTCCCACTATTTTTTATGTAAACACAATGATCAAAACTATTAGGAACAAACCCAAACATTGTTATAGCATTATGAAACGTATAATACCATTGTCTAGAAGATTGTTTCAGTCCATAAAGCGATCTTTTCAATCTGTAGACTTTATCCTTTTCATCTAGGATTTCATAACCTTCTGGTTGCCTCATATAGATTTCCTCTTTCAACTCACCATTCAAGAAAGCTGTTTTTACATCCATTTGGTGTAATTCCAAGTCTAAATAGGCAACAATGGACATCAAAATTCTTATAGAAGTAAACTTAGCTACGGGGGAATAAGTTTCTTCATAATCTATGCCTTCTTTTTGCGTAAAGCCTTTAGCTACTAATCTTGCCTTGTATTTGTCTATTGTTCCATCTAGCTTCAACTTTTTCTTTAAAACCCATTTGCAACCTATAGGTTTTCTATCCTTGGGCAAGTCTTCAAGATCCCAAACCTCATTCTTTTTTATTGATTCTAATTCTTCTTCCATAGCTTGTTTCCACTTATTGGAATCTGAAGAGGACATGGCTTCACGATAAGTCAGCGGGTCATCTAATACATCCTCATTAACAAATGTAAAATAATCTTTCAAATGGGATGGAGGCTGTCTCTCTCTTCTAATAGCTGTCAAGGTATCATGTGGGTTAGGACTAGGCTGCAATGGAATTTCAGTACTTACATGTTCCTGTTCTCTGGTTATTTCAAATAAATCAACTAATTTCGTAGGATTTCTAGGGTCTATCGAATCTTCTAAAAAAGCAGCATCTCTACTTTGTATAATTCCCATGGAACCATTACTATGATAAACAGCAAATCTATAACCAGTTGAAGTTTCAGGATATCCAATGAATGTGCCTTCTAATAGTTTTAGCATCAAGTTTTCCCCTTTGTTGACTGGGTACTAAGATATGGGCGGATGAGCCCCAAATTTTCAAATGAGTCAAACTAGGTTTCTTACCAGTCCAAAGTTCATATGGAGTCATATTAATAGGCTTAGACAATACTCTATTCAATAAACAAACAGCTGTATTCAAAGCGTCTCCCCAAAAATGAGCACCTAGATTTGAATGACTTAGCATTGATCTAACCATGTCAAGTAATGTTCGATTACGCCTTTCGGCAACTCCGTTTTGTTGCGGTGTACTAGCCATAGTCTTATAGTGTATTATCCCATGATGGGTGCAAAAATCATCAAAAAAGTGTGACATATACTCACCTCCTCTATCAGTTCGTAAAGCTTTGATTTTTCTTCCCAATTGAGTTTCTACCTCAGTTTTATACTCTCTAAACTTATCCAAAGCTTCTGATTTTTTATGAATCAAGTACACATAGCCATATCTAGAATGATCATCTATAAATGTAATGAAATACTCGATCCCTCTATGTGTTTTGACATTTAGTGGACCACATATATCAGAATGAACAATATCTAATGGATGGTCAGATCTATCTCTTCTACCAAAAGGCTTTCTAGTCATTTTTCCAGTGAGACAAGGTTCACAAATATCAAAATTAACATTCAGCTGTGGTATCAAACCCATATCACTCATTTTCTTTAGTTTAACTTTGTTAATGTGACCAAGTCTCATGTGCCACAAATAAGAGATATCAATATCATCATCAACATCACAAGAGGCCTCAATATAAGCAGAAGAAGACGATGCAATATTATTAATCAAAGCTGAAGCATTTACATTCAAACGATAAAGACCATCACACTTAACCCCCCAAAACAAGATTCTCCCATGTTTACCCACAGACACCTTTCCAGACCTAAAACGCACTTCATAACCTTTCTCGTCAAAGCGTGGTACAGACAAAAGGTTCCTACGCATATTGGGCGCATAGAGCACATCGGTAAGAAGGAGGTTGGTTTGTCCAGGCAAATGGAGTCTAACAGAACCAACTCCCAAAACATCACAGAAAGTGTTATTGCCCATGTAAACACGATGGCTGCCGGCTTGCACCTCTTTCATATCCACAAAGTGCTCTTTAGTCTTTGCCACATGTCTAGAAGATCCCGAGTCGATCCACCAAGCATTACCATCACTATCAGCAAGCAAGGACTCAGATACTACACAAATCAGGTCACGAGTTCTCCCACCATCATTATTATTATTGCCGTTATTATTGTTCCTTTTCTCGGGACAATTGAAAGAACAGTGTCCGGGTTTGCCACAGGTAAAGCAATTACCTTTAAAAACCTTATTGTTCTGGCGGTTGTTGAACTTATTAAATGGCTTGCCATGTTTCTTAAAATCCTTCTTGTTAGGCCTTAAAAAATTTTGTCGAGATTTATTAAAAGAAGAGGACCCATGTGATGATGAAGGTTCTAGTGCTGTTTTAGGCCCTTGTGAAATAGGTGCTGTATGGAAAAGTGATTCACTATTCTTTTTCTTTTCCCTTCTCTGTGCTTCTATTCCTAAGGTCATGGGAAGGTTATTCATAGTGACTGTTGTGTTGGAAAGATTCAAGGTCATTACTACAGAGTCCCAAGTAGTTGGGAGACTATGAAGCACAGTTGACACCTGTAACTTATCAGGAATAGGATTGCCATGAGTAGCAAGCTCTTTAGCAAGCACAATCATTTTGATAACATGTTCAATTACAGAGTCAGATTCCTTCATCCTAACATTAGTATATTTATCAAACAGTAATTGAACATAGGATGCAGAAGCAGTTCCATATGACACAGAAATAACATCAAACATAGCCTTAGCAGTAAGATGATCTTCAAACATAATTTCCACATCAGGCTCCATGTAGGTTAACATGATTTCTCTAGCATTCTTATCATCTTCAGAAAACTTTTCATAATTTCTTCTAACTGTGGCCGATGCATTTTCTCCTGGTGGTTCTAAAGTGGTATCAAGTGTGTATTGTACTTTGTCTTGATAAAGAATATGCTTAATTCTCCTTTTCCAAGTGGAAAAATTAGTCCCATTAAGTTTTTCTGTTTTGCTAAGCTCATGACTAATTGCTTTAGAGGCCATAATTAACTCTTACTTAAAAAATGGAAAGAACTCACCCAATTGTGCAAATCTAAGACCACTCGTTGCTGATAGCTTATTTGCTGAAGCCAAAATCGGAAATTGAAAGTTGCTGCTGTTGCGAATTTCGTAGAGGACTTTTCACAAACACCTTTTGTGCACCGGAAATACTACCACAGGAGTTTGATAAGTCTGAATATCAAACTCCACGCAGCAGCTTTCGGAATCGAGATGGCAATGGGAAACAGCTTTTACACGAGTGAAAAACCATAGCCACAAACCTTTGATTCCAAATGGCCAAAAAACTGTGAACTTTTCGTAAGCAGTAATGCTTGGTGGAAAAGTGAAGGAAATTGGATTAATTTGAGAAAAAGGAGCCAGCCCAAAGCTCTGATACCAATGTTAGGCTTCAAAAAACTTCCACTTTATCTCAACCCTTTTCCATCTCCAAGCAACTCTACACAATCTGTAAAGAAAAAGGAAGAAACAAGGAAATCTGGAAAGAACAAGGGAGGTTTCAACTTTAGACTTTATAACTGAAGGCAGAAGGGCTTTAGCTTAGAAATGCTTTTTGATCGATGGATAATTTTCTGAGTAATATGAGGATATAAATAGACCCATACATGCAACCACCTCCCACAATATTAGGACTCAGGTATATATCCACAACTGCCTCCTAGTTAACCAAGTCAAAACCACAAGTGAGTTTTTCTAGGAGCATTACTTATCCTATTCTCAACCGTCACTTGTTGAGTTCATCCAAATCAAACCTCCAACAAGTTTACTTGGTAAAACTCAATCCCATAATTCTCTCAACAAATAAGATAATGCCACATGTATATGTAATATGCAATTTTCAGGAAAATAGATAAATGCAATAATAATAGTTGATAGTTAAATTATATGCAATGCATGAAGTGATGTGTATGATATCGTGTATATGTGGTGCACCATAACACTGTGAGGTTTTCCAATTTAATTGGTTTTATCCATCACACAATTTATTATACAAATAGTTGGGCTATTTGGCCACAACCAGAGTTGGGCTATTTGGCCACAACAATCCAACAATTAGGATATTGTATTTTTTTTTAACGCTCTCGTAAATTTTCTACGCGTTCATGTGTGAGTGCATGAGTAGGTGTTGTGTACGCATTACACCTGCCCATCCAAAACCCTGTCAACCGTATGCCATAATTGTTTACAGATAGCTAGTGGGTTGCACCTTTCCTAAAAGGAGTTAATAATTCTACTTATTTCCATTTTTAGACCATTCCATTTTTAGGCCATTCCACTTCTGGGCCATTTTACTTTTGCTACTTTCCATTTCTAGTATAATTTTCTCCTATAAATAGAAGCAGAATCTCCACTGTTTTGATTTATTTTTCAAAACTTCAATCATCAAAGAAAGAAAGAGAGAAAGGAAACGGGTGAGGCAGAGAAGTAGTCTACCACGCATAGGAAAAGAGAGAGAGAGTTGGGTAGCAGCCTGTATTTTTCCACCACTCCAGTAGCCACAGCTTTGTGCTTTGTCTTCGGAAGAGAGGTAGTTAAATCCGCCTCCCTAAATATAAATATGTTTGTAAATGGAAGAATAGAATTTTAGTAACTGAATTTTTGAGATGCTTAGAACTCGAAATTGACGTCACGGCGTATATAAAAAAGAGAGAAATGAATCTCGGCCAACCGGCTGGGCTTCTGCCCCTCTGATATTTCCTTACCCAAAAAAATTAGTAAACAAACCTAAGTGGGGTATTTGTTAAAAGTATGTTTGAAAAAGAGAAACTGATGGGATTTCTTTTGTTATTAAAAAAATGATAGTGGGTCACCTTTTACTTTAAGAAAACCAAGAATTTTGTTCCTGATGATGCGTGGAAATAGTTTGGAAGGAAAAATATTTTCCCACGGTGGAATATTGTTGTAAAACCTTATTATTTCTTTTTAATTAATTTAACGTTCCCAAAAAAAATGTGGGGCGTTATAGGTGACAGGGCCGGCCCAAATGATTTGGGTGCCCTAGGCCGAGTCGTAAAGTGATGCCTTGTATATTTTTGTAAGGAAAATACTGAACTCCGCCCTTAGGACGAAAAATAATGACTATCTATGCATAGATATTCGGGAAGTGTATTAATATCCGTAAAAGTGTATTGTCATCCATGAGATGTGTATTGAAATCCGAGCTTATTTGTCTTTCTGCTCCTGTTACCCTCCGTCTAATGGGCAGAAGTTAGCAAGACCCTTTTTGTAATTAAACAACAATAGGGGAATAATTTGCTTATTATTTTAGTCCATATTGAACAATAAACATGCTTTGTTTCGAGCCTTACAAAAGTCTTATTTGTTTGTCTTTAATACATGTTCAATACATATGGTAGCTCTAAATTCATATACTGAAATAGTTTTTTTGACAAATAAACACTTAATACACATAAAGTGTGTTGGACAATATTCGAACTTAGACCGAAAGGGTGGAATTACATTCACTTTACCATTGGACCAAGTAGAACATGTCATATATGTTACGAAAAACTAATGTTATAATATTCTTAATTGGTGCCCTTTTCTAGCCCAATATTCGAAGCCTGAGGCCCAAACCTCTTGGGCCCTTCCCAAGGGCCGGCCAGTCTATTTTTTCGTTCATGGTAGTAGCTAAGAAGGCCATGAAGATGATACAATGGGGAAGGTTGGTCTTGGGGCTCATGGTTTGGGTGGGTTTAGATTTTACCGTTTAGGATGGATTTGTTTTACCTAACAGATGGCGTCAAGTAGTTCCAAGTCACCTTCGAATCCGAATCCATCTACCATTTAGCATATTCCGTCAAGCAATTTACGGTAACTGCAACATTGGTTCATAATTTTTATTCCATTGATGAAATTAACACAGTTAAATTTATAAGGACGAAAATGAAACTTACCATATTATGAACCAGTTCCGACGGCCGCCCGATCATCCAATAGGTTTTCCGCCCGGTGTAGACACCCCACCTTGGTTGTCCGTAACGCTTAGGCCCTTTGGTTGTGCCGCCACCCGATGATGAACATGTTGGTATGATTTTTTTCACCCCGAGAAGATGGACTTGATGCAAAGATTTCTTACGATTGCCTATTGTCATTTCCTTGCGCTAGGATTTGCGAAAAACCTTTTGATGAAGTTCCCGAAAATCTTTTTATTGAGTTCCATGCTGAGTGTTTTTCAAAATGTTGAGTGATTTTATTCCCCAAAAGTGTTTTATTTTTAATCCTCAAAAAACCTTGATTTTAGCCCAATTTGTTGTTATTTTTTGCCCAAAAATCAGCCCGGAACGCGTCGAAACGGACCAGAACCTGACCTGAGCCAGCCCAGGCCCAAACCAGGACCAGTGTCGGTCCGGCCATGACCCAAAAAATTGTTTTTTTTTTATTCTGGAACGTTGTAGATTTGCGTGCCACCGCCTCTGGGTACGGAAAACGTGTATTTTTCTTATCCCACATCGCCTAAAGAACCCTTTTTTCATCTGGAATCATGTTATAAATACCTCCCTTCACCAAAGATTTCAAGCATCCCGAAAACACCTGCAAATCCTTTGATTTTGCAAAGTGTAAACTCCTCTGGACTTAGATTCGCTCTTGGTCCAAACTTGGAGTAGTTCAGTTAGTTTTTTTCCTCTTCTACGCCGGTAGGCTGCCGGGTAGAAGTCTAGCATCAAGGCCGTCCTTGCGGAGGTGGTCTAGTTCAGTTCGGTTGCTTTCTGAGGGCGGTCGGTCCAGTCAAGATATGTTTCCTTTCTTTCTTTTCTTTATTGTTTAGTTTAGTTTATTTATTATTTAGGTTTAGTTTAGTTTAGTTTATATGTTTATTTATTAGTTTTTTAGTTTTTAGTTTTTGTTTAGTTTTATTTATTAGTTTAGTTTTATTTATGCGCATTATTTAGTATGCATACTTAGGATTTATTTTTATGTTTAGTTCATGCATATTTTAGGACTTTAATTTAGTTTAATGTTTAGATTAATTATTCGCTCAGCATGTGAAATTACTGTTTTGCCCTTGCATGATTAAAATAGTTTAAATACTGTTCTGCATGCACACACCTGCACGTAGTTAGCATATACGCATGATTTAATCCTTAGCATAGTCATTACTATGCCTGAGTGGAGCCTCACACAGTCACACATAACATACCCTGTTGTTATGCTGCCCGCTTAAATACTCAAAGAAGCTTGTGCTTCAAGGAGTTACCCTGTCTGCATGCATATTCACATTTCTACCTTTGTTGTTATGCTGTCCGATTTATTTCATGCATATTGTCAGTTTACAGTCACTATGCTGCCCGTGTGGTCCCAGCCTACCAAATTACTATTTTACCCCTGCATGTTGGAAAAAGTCGCTAAAATTTCTATAAACACACAACAAGTTGCAAAAATAATAAAACAAAGATAATAGTTTAATCAAGAGAATAAAGGGAATAGAAAAGCCTGTGGATTGAGACACACGTGCAGCGCTCTCCTAAGAGAAGATACGTCCCCCTCTTGCACCTGATAGATCGACGCTCCACTCCCAAGATACAACAATCTCTGGAAAGTTTTGTGTGCAGCTAAAACTTTCACCGCGAACCGATAATTGCCCGTATGCTCAAAATATTATCTGAAAATATTCTACCAGTGATAGCACTCTGTTTTTGTATTCTCACAAGTAGAAATCATGTAGCAGTCGTATATGCAATCTCTTTGTTTGTCCCATATAAATACAAAGAGAAGTAGTAAAGGCATTCAAGACAATTGTAGAAGGAATTATGTATATGAGTTAGTATATTCTTGGCAGTAAACCAACGTTCAAATGAGGTAAATGCATCAGTTACATTCCTAGCAATAACCCAAGATTCAAATTGGGTAAATGCTATTATAGAAACCAATGGCCTGTTAGTTATATATGTAACCGACAAAATCAAAACACCAAATATTATATAATCAGCAAATTAAATGAACAATAAAATCAAATAAATATTTACTATGAAATTTTAAATCAATAAATTACAGCAATCCCCCACATGATTAAAATTTCAAAACAATATGTATGAGCACTTTTACTGCGCAATGGGTGTAGGTACCTTCCGGGTTTAAACCTACACTTAGTGATGATAAGTTTCCGTTTGAAAGAGCCACAATGAACTTAAAAAAAAAAAAAAAATCTTGAACTGGTTCTTTGAGCCAAACATCAACATACCTCACACACAGTACTAGCAATTCATTTCGGTTCTAGTCTGGTTTGCACCTTACGGTCATGCGCACATATCTTGTATCATGAGTGTCTTTAGGGAGTAGCCCATTTTCCCACAGTAGCGACCCCACTACCACACTCACTTAGGTGAGACCTTCAAGGTTATTTGTGACCAATACCCCGCAGAATACCTGCCTCAGACCCATTCAGAGCTAAGCTCTTCCTTAACCGTCTCATTAAAGATCACTATCACCATAGGAATGAGACTAGGGAATACCACTCAATATAAATATCGTGATCTTTCTAGTCAATCTACAGTTTCGTTATTACCCATTGAACCTTCTTCATGGGATCTCCAATCACAAAGGTTGGGTGTCCACTGTGATGATTACTTTATAGGCTTCAATCCCATCCCCCTCAATGATTCCAAGATTAGCCTCCGCGCTAAAGCTTTTGTAAGAGGGTCCGCTATATTATTTCAGACCTCACAAAATCAAGTGATATCGCACCATGTGTCAACAACTCAATAACAGAATTATGCGTTATTCGAATATGTCTCCTTTTCTCATTATAATTTTTACTCTTAGCCTTTGCTATAGTAGCTTGGCTATCACAATGCATAGAAATAGCTGGTAAAGGCCTAGGCAATAAGGGTATGTCTGCTAAAAGACTTTTCAGCCATTCAGCTTCTGTACTAGCCAAGTCCAAGGTTATAAATTCTGCTTCCATTGTTGATCTAGATATAACAGTTTGTTTAGTGGACTTTCACGCAACTGCGCCACCTGCTAAAGTAAAGACATAACCACTAGTGGTCTCATCTGAATCCGATATCCAATTAGCATCACAAAATCCTTCAAGTACCGCAGGATAACCAGAATAATGAATGTCGTAGTCTATAGTGTCTTTTAAATATTTAAAAACCCCATCTAGTGCGGTCCAATGATCAGTATTAGGACTACTTGTATATCTACTCAATCTACCCACTGCATAAGCGATGTCTAGTCTAGTACTATTAGCAAGATACATCAGTGACCCAATTATTTGTGAGTATTTATGTTGAGAGATACCTTCTCCTTCATTTTTCTTCAAATGTAAATTAGGATCAAAAGGAGTAGAAACTGATTGTAAATCAAAATAACCAAATTTTTCCAACAACTTCTCAACATAATGAAACTGAGACATAATTATGCTATTTTGATTTTTTATCAACTTTATCCCAAGTATAACATCAGCTGGATCCAAATCTTTCATGTCAAAACTGCTAGACAAAAATTCTTTCGTATTATTAATAACAGCTATATCAGTACCACATATAAGAATATCATCGACATATAAACAAAGAATCACATATGAATCGTCTATTTTCTTTATGTAAACACATTTATCTACATTTATTCTAAAACCGTTAGAAAGTACAACCTTATCGAATTTTTCATGCCACTATTTTGGAGCTTGTTTTAAGCCATACAATGATCTTACAAGTTTACATACTTTCTTTTCTTGTCCTGGCACAACAAATCCTTCTGGTTGATCCATGTAAATTTCCTCATCTAACTCACCATTTAGAAAAGCGGTTTTTACCTCCATTTGATGTACTTCTAACTTGTAAATGGTGGCAATAGCAATTAAAACTCTAATCGTAGTATTTCTAGTTATCGGTGAATACATGTCAAGGAAATCTATTCCTTCTTTTTGACTAAAACCTTTAGCAACAAGTCTTGCTTTAAACTTTTCTATTGAACCATCCGTTCTTAATTTTTTCCGAAAAATCCATTTGCAACCAATGGTTCTTGAACCGGGTGGGAGATCAGTTAAAATCCACGTATTATTACTCTTAATAGAGTTCATTTCACTATCAATTGCCTCTTTCCAAAATGTTGCATCTAAAGACATCATAGCTTCACTAAAAGTTTTTCGGATCGTTTTCTATCAAAAACATATAAAAATCGTCCCCAAATTTTTTCTCTATCCTGCCTCGTTTCCTTTTTCTAACTTCTACTTGCTTTCCTTTATCCAAGTCAGAAGTGAAGACATTCTCCTCTATGCTTTCACCTATTTGTTTCGTCATTCTATTTTTCATAGGGAAAATATTCTCAAAGAAAACTACATCACATGATTCTATTATAGTATTATTTGAGATTTCTGGAGTTTCAGAATTTAAGACTAAAAATTTACATACAAGTAGGACTATTCAAAGAATAACCAACAAACGCACAATCAACTATTTTAGGGCCAATCTTTCTCTTTTTTGAGATAGGAATATTAACCTTAGCTAAGCACCCCCACACTTTGAGGTAATTCATGCTAGGTTTTCTATTTTTCCACTTCTCATAAGGTGTCTTTGCCGAGTTTTTGTATGGGACTCTATTAAGTATATGACAAGCTGAATATAAAGCTTCACCCCAAAGATTATTCGGTAAGCCCGAACTCAATAGCATCGTATTAACCATATCCATCAATGAGCGATTTTTCCTTTCGGCAACTCCGTTCGATTGTGGTGCATATGACGGAGTTAATTGGTGAATAATCCCATGTGTTTCACAAAACTCAGTCATTTCATTTGGAGTATATTCACCTCTCCGATCCGATCTCAAAATCTTGATTTTCTTTTCAAGTTGATTTTCTACCTCAACTTTGTAAATTTTGAATTTATCAAATAACTCACTTTTTGTATTAATCAAATACGTGGTACAATATCTTGAGAAATCATCAATAAATGTTATAAAATACCTTTTACCTCCACGAGTCAAAACATTATTAGAATCACAAACATCACTATGTATCAATTCTAATATTTTTGTTTCTCTTTCAACAGATTTAAAAGGTTTTCTAGGTTGTTTAGCTTGAACACAAATTTCTCATCTTTCTCTTGAATCCACAAGAGACTTGGGAATAAGCCTAGATTCATCATCTTTCTAATGGTGTTTCAATTCACATGACCAAGACTACTATGCCAAGTATTTGAACATTCAACAACTTGAACAGAACAAGAGGAACTATGCATTTTATTATCATGCGAACATGGATTCAAAACATTAAGCTTAAAGAGACCACCAAGCACTAACTAAATTTTTCCTAACAACGAGAATATGTAGAACTGCGTCTAGTGTAATGATATTTCCAGATGACATCTCTAATTTTATTTGCCCTTCTCCTAGTACCCTGACCAAGCTCCCATCTCTCATGCTCACGGTTCTTGTGTCTGAATCCTTAGAGGAATTAGATTTTTATCAGTGCACACATGAACATTAGCACCCGAATCAATCCACCAATCATGATTTTCAAAAGCAACGTTTACTTCGGGGCTACTAACAAAATACGTGTGAGCAGGGTTAGAGGAGCTTGCCCCTACGGTCATCATATTAGCTTGTGGCTTGGGAACTACTGAAGGTCCACGATGTCACGCCCTCGATTTTAAACATAATTAAATAAACATTTTCTTCGCAGAATGCCACGGAATTTCACTTTACAAACACCCAAAACTAACTTGCGACTTTAATTCCATTACAAAGAGCCATGAACTACCTCGGTTCCCATTCCCAAGAGAAAGTGTGATTTAAAAGTAGAAAAGTGATCACATTCTTCCTTATAGTGAAATGAAAGGAAAGATTTATATACAACTTTGATTTTCAAATGATGAGACTTCTAATGATGAAAATGCCTTCGTGTCATGCTCCAATAATGTCATGCAGCTTGGTTGTACCTGAAAGGCTGAAACAACAAAGGGGTGAGCATTCATTTCGCCCAGTAGGTATCCCCTTTTGTTTCAGGAACAAACATGCACAATACGATATCAAGAACAGGAAGCGTAACATAATGTTGACAAATAGTAAGTAAGCCATTAAGCACATCATTCGATTATAGCAACAAACAATAACACATCACGCATCACTTACACACCCCTCGATGATATAAGATTTAGATAACCAACTATTGAACTCTCTTGTAACCGCATCACAAATCATGATATCATTATTCACCCGATTAATCTTCACGTATTTCCCTTACTACAAGCTCAAGGGTTGGCACCAAGTTCAAAGGTTTCATAAATTTTATCTGTAATAATACCGTCATACCTGACATGTATCCGATACATCGCATGTGTCCAAGATATTCGTTCATCGTGTTTAATGTTCATTATCATAATTTTCTTATCCAATTCCTCGCGACACACCCATAGGGCGGACCGAGTATCCTTCCGGGCTACCATTTAGGTCCCGTATCCAATGTTCCATTATCATTCCTCGCGACACACCCATAGGGCGGACCAAGTATCCTTCTGGGCTACCATTTAGGTCCCCGTATCCAATGTTCCATTTCAAGTTCTTCAAACCCTCTCGTGTTTCGTGTCATCCAAACGTGTCCGTAGAAGTAATTTCAACCCCAATGTCAAAGACGTCATTATGACTCTAATCACGCAGTTAATCAACACTTTGTGTTCATTCATTTACTCAAGTATAGCGAATTATCATCTTTCGTGTTTTGTGAAATGCGTCTATCGACTCAAGCCAAATCATGACCAACAAACAACTGATTGTCATAATATGTTATAAACCAGGAGTCCAAAGACCCCACAAGTACATGCAATCCACATACAAGTTTAAGTAATTTAGAAACAAACCACGAGTCCGAAGACTCCACAAACACATGCAATTCACGCACAAGTCTAAGTAGTTTCGATGCATCCGGGTGTCACTTCGTACTTAACAAAGCATCTCCGTATCTCACAATTAATACCAACGAGTACTACAAGTCCCCATATTTTCATCACTTTAACCCAATCGTACCCGGTACGTATCCGACACATCACGTGTGTCCTAAATACTCATACGTCATGTATCTCGTTCATTTTTTTATCATTTCATTATACTCCGAGCATACCATGAAGGTCCCATGTCACTCCGGGCATACCCCTTTTGGGTCCCGTGTCACATTGTCACATTCTCATTATCCTTGTACACTCATCTCAATCCGAATACGTGTCATCGTACACTCACACCCATTGTTCTCTTTCAGGAGGTTCCATGTATCCGTAACGTGTCCAAAAATATTATCTTTAACCTTTGTGTCCCACTTCCATTAATCATCCATGTCAACGCACATCAATTGCACACAAATATATTCATTTTACATATCATGGCCAATCAACACAAAAGTCCCAAATTTTGGTTCAAACCGCAATCCTTACTCTTACTAAATCATGTATACTCACCACCGATCAATTGAATCTGAAAATATAGTAGAAGTACCAAATTTGCAACCCTTGTATAGAAATTCTACTCAAAATCCTGAATTCATGAACAATTGACTAGAAATACCACCATACACCACATATGCGAAAATTTTTGGGTAAACACCAAGGGTTTATGATCTAAACACATAGATATATAGAGAGAGATGAGAAACCCCTACTTGAATGGGTTTTGAGCAAAACCCTAACACCAAAATCCAAGATTTGACTCCAAATAC
>JAXBDA010008529.1:0-14640 GCA_036023075.1 Gaultheria prostrata | reverse complement strand
AGGTGGAGCATCGAGCGAGCAACTACCCCCTAAAATATCTACCCACTACAATTCAAACGGAGTCGATAAAATAAGCACACGAATGAAGGTTTTGGACAACCCCGGAAAGTGCCAAAAATATTTAACACAAAAAAGCTTGCAAATTATGAATTAAGAAAAAAAAAGAGTTTGAGCGTAAAGTTGTTTGTTTGCTTAGCCTTGTTTGCGTATTTTTTTTCTTGACATGATGATGGTTGGTGTGGGAAAATGAGAAATTCGTTTGAAAGAGCATATCGTACGAGAGTCAAGCAAGACATAAATTCGAAACGACAACAGAAGCAGAACAAAATGCTGATGGAAGCAAAACAAAAGGCTAACGGCCAAACTTACAAGCCCATGTGGAAAATAGATCCTTGAACGAACCTGTCAATGCTGGCATATCAGTATTTGAAGAGTGGAGTGCTTGACATAAATCAACTGATTCCCTATAGTTTAACACCGAACTGCGGTTTCATTACTGGTAGCAGACTTCGGGATTTTCTTGAATACCCCATCGATCATTTCTTAGGAAATGCGAGACACCCTTGCTGCCCAAGGAGTCGTCCGAATAGACTTGTGAATGGTTTCCATCGAGATTTCCAACTAACAAAGCGTATCCATTACAGAGACAATAATTTTGTTTTCTGGAAAGAGGGCTGTCATATAACAAGTGGGAGGAGTTTCATCACTTTGCTGGCAAAGAAGGGATAGCCGAGGCCTCGGGCCCCCAGCTTTTAAGCGTGTCCTAGTTTTATGCTTTCCTCTTAAAGCCACCGAAGAATGATGTTGGGCCCAGGAATGCACTTGGGGAACCGAATTAGCTTATGCCTATGGCAAGTTACAGTAGGGAAATTGGGCCTGATAGCTTTCAGATGGAATGTATACATTGTCAAGTGCTCTGCTCTGAGATGATTTGTGTGACTTTGTTTTCTCATCATCAAGCCCGCGACTTGGAATGCTTTCCCTTCTAATTTTTGTTCAAAACTCCATTGCTAAATTTGGAAAGATTCATTATTTGCTTAGAACTATAGCTGAATTTGATGCTCCTTGTTTACTCTTAGGTGGGTGGTTTTGATTTGTGTAACAACGGTAGGGCCAAAGTAATCATACAGAGGACCTTGGGGGAGTCGATGTTAAACCAGATAAAGGTGCTCTTCGACACTCAAATAGCTGCTGAAGCTATGGAAGCCCTATGCTTTGGTTGTGATGAGGCAGAGCGTGACAGCAATGACACTGACCAAGGAGTGTGACAGCAATTACACTGACCAAGGTGCCAAAAGTAGATGTGAGGGTTCTGTCAGACGAGAAAAAGCGAAGAAATCACAGTCTAAGAGAGGTGGTGCACGGAAGACACCAAGTTCGCCTTGTCCTGGATTTATTACTAGAAACTCCAAGAAAAGAAAAACGAGTAGTCCCAAATCGAGGAAAAAGTCTGCTGTTTCATCACGGAACCAAGCTGAGAATGTCATGGAAGAATGTGATACCGAGGTAGTAAAGGAACTGAAGAATGTCAAGTCAAATGAAGAAGGATGCTTTGGCATCAGTCAGAGTAAAACCATAGACAAGGTATCTTCGGAGAATTTGGAGCAAATAGAAGAAGAAAGAACTCAGAAAAGAAATGATACTGATGATTTTGATACATGTCATGTCGTTGCATCCTCAAGTTGGTGTATGTCAGTCAAGAAAATGCGTTTAGAAGAGGAATTTGGTACTTCTATACCCATAGATCGTCGAACTAGACAGTGCAGGGTAGCAAATCAGTTGAGAGCTGGAGAGCTTAAAAATGTCAAATTGATTGACCAGAAGCAATCGCACGAAAAGTTCAATGATACGACTGTTGCTTTCACATAGGGTGCATTGAGGTATAACAGAGGAAAAAGAACTTGTCGAAAGTTGCCAACTAAGTCAATCGGAAGTGCTGACCTACATGCAACAGTCAGAGAATCTGTTGTGCAGAGAACTAACTGGCAATCACTTTTAAAATTGAAAAGGAGATCAATCAGTTCATTGAGCACTTCCTTGGATCTAGTCAATAAAAGGCAAACTTCCTCAGACTGGCAGTCTGATGGAAGCTTTTTTCAGCACAGCATAGACAAAGGACGTTCCGGAAATGCTGCTCCGAATTGTAATTCTGTTGATCGGAATGTGATTCCTAAAAATGCTGAAGCATTTACCCATTTAGAAGTTTCACCAGGAAACAGATGTAAACCATCCGGTTCAGCATCTACTACACCTTTTAATTGTACCACAACTATAGATGCTGCATCTCCAATTTGTGTGGGCGATGAGTATTTCAAACAGTCGTGCAGGAAGAATTTGTCAAGATCATTCCTTGCAAAACAAGTCAATAGCTTTATGTGCAACGGGCCAGAACCTACTTGCACGATGAAAGATTCAAGTAGGAGAGATATGGCTAGTGTCCAACCATTGTTCAGTCGCCACTTGGATGAGGCTATAATCAAGCAACAGAAGAAGGTATTCGTTTATGCTCTCCTACGATCTTCTTTGGTGTAGCTTGTGTTTGGGTTGTCTGACTTTTTAGCTTTTTCCTGACTTATTTTCATCCGTAGTGAACTGTATTTAGCTTCTGGTAGAAACCAGAAAAGCAAATTTTTCAGGACCAACCTAAGGCTTAAGCAGGTTCAAACTCAAAAGTGTGCCTTATTATTGGTCTCTTGTCTCGGATTTTGGCCTGGCTAGGGGCTTCAGTTGCATCTTCTATTTCAGAAGCAACTCATTTTGTGTTGGATAAATTTGTGCGGACAAGGAATATGTTAGAAGCTATTGCTTTTGGAAAACCAGTGGTGACCCATTTATGGCTTGAGAGCTGCGGGCAAGCTAGCTGTTTCATCGAGGAGAGGAATTACATAGTGAGAGATGCCAAAAAGGAAAAGGAATTTGGATTTAGCTTGCCTGTTTCACTGGCACTTGCATGCCAACATCCTCTTTTACAGGTTACTGCTCAGTTTTGTTTAGTTTTGTTTACTCAATAAAAGGCAACAGCTGTGTGGATTCTTTTAATAACTTATCTTCTTTGAAGGGGCAAAAAGTTTTGATTACTCCAAAGGGTCTTGCTAACGGGCGCAATGAGGACAAAAAAGTACACTTCTTGGGTCCCACTTGTACAATAAATGACACTTTTAAAGTACACATGTACTTTAAAGTACATTTAAAAATATCATTTAAAGTACAAGTGGGACCCACAAGTGTACCTTTTTGTACCCTTAAGGGGCGCAACATTGCACCTGTTAGCATTTCCCTACTCCAAAGGGCCAAATACAAAGCCTGGTAAAGAAATATTGGAAAACTTTGCGTTGCTTCCCTGGTCTTTCTTTAGAGCTTGGTCTATTAATAATCCAGTTGTTTGTGGTCTTGCTTGAAGTTTCCCCATTATCCGTCTCCATTTGTGAAGCATCATTATCAGGATGGTTCTAGAGGCCCAACATCGTCGCTGGTAAATTGCTAGTAGATGGGTATGGTCTCTATGAATATTTGCTTGGTTGCCCAATGGATATTGTTTCCTGGCTTCATTTTGTTGTTTCCTCCTTTGGCACTTCTTTTGTGAGATGCTAAAGTGAGATGGAATAGTTGTACTGCTACAGTTGGTGCCATGATAATAACTGGTTTCCTCTTTATCCCTTGTGCAACGTGTCTCCCCGATTCTTTGTGCGATTTTTTCCCTGTTGTATAGTTTTCCTGCTAATTTCCGGTGGATGTGCTTATGTTTCTCCATTTGAATCCCTTGGGCACATTTGTGTTCTGCTTTGGCTCGATTCCTTGTATTGAAACTAAATCTGTAACACTCAGGCGGTGGAGAGAGTTGGTAGATCAGCACTAAAGGCTGACAATATTCCAGATGACTTGTTGGTTTTATCTTACGAGGAAGATTATGCTACATGTGTGCCTTTCCTTGAGAGAGGTTGGGAGTTATATGATGCATGTACATAATTTCAGATTTTTAATCAAGTGGTCAATACATAGTTTGATTAAAAAATGTAACCTTTGTATCTGCAGGAGCAGGAGTTTATAGTTCAGAGCTGCTACTGAATGGAATAGTTACTCAAAAGCTGGAGTTCGAAAGGTTAAATTCTTTTGATGCAATGAATCCTTGGAGGGTGTTTCGATCTTGGATTCGTCGAGGGATTTGTGGGTTTAAAGAAATAATTATTGCACATGAGTCATCTTCCCATCTTTTCCCACTTTTTCGTTCAGTGCGTCGACAAATCCCTCGAGAAAGTCAAGATCCCAAACACATCCTTAGATGTTTTCCACCGGAGAACACAAGTACAAAAAATCCCATTATTTTTTATTTGCATGGGTCCGATGATGAAGACATAATAAAAAAGTGAGCTTCTATTTTAGGTTCTTGAAAAATATAACATGGGCTTTTGGCCTTAGCTGGTTTGTTCATACTTCTTTTTTTAAGGGTTTATATCTTTCTGTGTATTGGTAAAAAGAATCCATGCTTGCTTTCTAACACATCTTTACATCACGTTGGCAGACATTGTCTCTTTACAGATCATGTGAAGCAAACCCACTCTACGATATGGTTGAAACATGACAAGAATCAGTATCTTCCTGTGTCTAAACGCAAATAAGGCCATTTCTCCCCCTTTCTGTTTGTTCTTGTGCCTATGTCATCGCTTGTGTCTTTGGTTTTATATTTCTCCAGTTGGGGTGAGCGCTTCTCGTATGTACATAAACAGTTTGACATGATGGATGTCTGTTTTTTTCCTTTCACTTCTCTTTCTTAGGGGTTGGGGGTGGAGTTTGATGCTTTGTAGTCTGCATCTTATAAAGAAGGCAAACATTGTAGAATTCTTCATATTTATTATACAATTCTTTTCCCCTTTTCCATTTTCTTGGAAGTGTATACTTAAATTGCTGTGACACACTATAGATAACTGTGATGGACTGAATGAACCTTCACCAAATGAAAAGCCTATTACTTGATAAGAAACTTGATAAATTTTCACACCTGGAAGGTTCTCGTGGTTCATATTTCAAAGAGTTAATTAGCTCAGATGAGGTTTGAACCGTCATTTATGTGGGAACATGAATTGAAGTTACTCACACGCTCTCTCCGTCATTAACTTTTGGAGGAAGACCTAGGCTTTCATTCGAATGGTCAAGTACTAGAAATGAAGTAATGAGAGATTCTGTGTTATGTCTTATGACAAAAAGACTTAAAACTTCCTGCCCAATGGTCTTATACCATCGAGTGTTGAGAAATTCTGAGTTCGAGGTGATGGGCTAGCATTAACATACTCGCAATAATCTTATTCCCTAACTCATTGACGGTAATTATAAGGAAATGAAGAACTTGTGGAGGAAATAAAAAGAGAAGAGAGAATAAAAAGAGATGAACAAGTAATAATTCAATTCAAAAAAACGAAGAAGTAATAATTCAATTCCCTTCAATTTTACACGGCAAAATTTAACTAAGATATTGTCAAAGGAAGCGACACCAAGTACAGGGAATAACCAAAATCTGGTACACCAAATTTCTGTTATTTTATCCATACAAAGCAATACCTAACACCACCAATATTGTTTTCCTTTCCTCAATACCACCACTTGGAAAACATTACCACCATAAGCACTATTTGTCGAAACAAGCAAGTTTATACAGGGCTAGGGTTTTGGGAAACTTGGACTCTCCAGGCAAAATATCGGAAATATAGAACGAGTTGAGGCTTACTGACATTCCAAAACCCAAAACTGCTGCTAGCAGTATTGCGTAAACTGCTGCCAACTGAAGCTGGAAGAATATTTTGGTATCTTTAGGTACTCGAGCCTCCAAAAATAACAAAAATTCACAACAATTACAAATAAAATGACCTGAATAATATGCATGGTAAGAAAAATCTGGCATAGTAGTGGTGGGAACAGGCCTTTATAATTTTGGCTTCTTCAAGGTCACAAATCGAAAAGAGTACTAAAATCACAAACGAGTAGGTTTGGTGTGAAAATAACACCAGACATTTCCCCACTCGTGTTCCCTTGAATAAGGGTAAAAGAATAAACTCATATTATTACACTGTCTATTGGTTAGTGTCGATTCTGACCATAGAAGGTGATTTTTTTTCCATGATAATGGGTTACAAGAGAAAACACACACAATTATGATAACAAGTCTGAAACCAACATTGAACCATCTCACATTGGTAGGTGAACCATTCCCTTAGGAGATGTATCTTTCTTTGTTTGTTACTGTGGTGTAGGGAGAGAAAAACACAAACCAAAGCTTGTAATAATTTTCTTCAAGGCTGGCTCATATAGAAGCAAAAGACCTCTGCAATTGGACAAAAGATTTCCAGAAATCCAAGTACTAGATTTCTAGATAAGGAAAAAGAGCAAAATCAATTTTCTGAACAAATTTGGACACTAGAAAAAAAAAAACTACCAAACTAATAAGAAATGGCCTATCTACCCATATTTTGACCAAGCTCTGTCAAAGTTAGTCTCCAATCCCATGAAACAATGCTGGGATGCATTGGTCCACTACTGGGGGTCACATGGTTGTTTTTCTTTTCTTCCTTTTCCAAGGATTGAATTCAAGGAAATGTTCCCCATAATTTTTTTCGAACCTACAATGAAACAAATCGTGGTAGAAAACATAGAGTAATACTCACCAAAGAATAGAATAGGTGTAGAGTAATATAGCCACAAGAGCAAACTCAAGAGCCGCGAATGTCCATACGTATTGCTTGATTGCAGCATGTGAATCAGGTTAGTATCAATCCGGTCATCCAAATAAACACTCTTGAAATACTGAAGGTTCGGCTATACCAAGGAGGACTGCAAATATTGATGCCAGAAGACCCAATGTAAAAGAGAACGGTGCAGCAACCACAATCGCTTGTGTTTTCATGTTACGAATCTACAATAGGGGTCCGCAAATAAATTAGAACTACTAGGCCAAGTTTAAGTTAACAAAAACTGCAATAAGACTTGCAGGGGGTTAGTATCAGCCATCTGGTTTCCCTATCCATAGTGTATTGGCTAGGACATTCTTTATTTTTCTTCATTTCTCAGTCAAACTTTGAAAAAAAAGAAAAGCTTTTTGCCGCCACATTCATTTTTTCTCCTTTCCAAAGTTTTAGCTAGGGTTTAAGAATGTCTGGGATGTGTCCATCTAACAAAAATGTTAAGCTTTCAAGCTGGAGCAACCCCATCCAGCAATGATATTTCAAAAGGAAAAAAAATTCTTTTCGGTTTCAGATGTGGTATGTTCTTATTAAAGGCGAGATAGCATACCAATAGCTGCTCACGAAAGAAGAAATAGCATATTGTGCTAATCAAGACGAGCACCACAGAGTCCTGCCAGGCACTGAAAAAAAGAACAAATAAACTTATATCCATCAAAATTACTTCCAAAACAGATCACAGAAACAAGTGGCAGAAAAGAGAGAGCTTGTTTTAATGAATGAGCGGCATTTGTTGACAGCATTCTTTCTGAATATATAATTTCTGCATATGAATTCTCATCTATTTCCTGTGGCAGCAAGTACTTAATTGTAGTTTAATACCACCCAAATTGTATGTCAACTTCTCTTTTCTTCAAGGATGTCCCAAAAGGCTTGTCCACTTAATTCCATTCTACCCTTGCTTTTCTGAATTTGAACTCAGGCATGAATTTAGCTTAAAATTGTTGAACAGTATATATAGAAAGTTGGAACTTTTTCAAGTGCAACAGTTATGTGTTGGTAAGAGGTTGGATTCCCCGAGAATGAAAAAACAAAACAATTAGGCCGGAGGAAGTAATAGCCAAGGAACATCAAAGCTTTACGGCTCCAAATATAAATCTTCTGCACACAGAATTCTTTCACCTAATTGTTCGTGCATCCAAAGTCTGTTGATTTTGCTCCAACCTATCATTTCTTTGAACTGAACTTGGCATTCGAAGCAAGGTTACTGGTAAGTTCAAGACCTCTTACCCACAGACATCACAATTCTTGTTTCCTTTCGTGCTAAACCATTTCACTGCACATTCTTCATGCATAAGCCTAAGGGCACCTTTACAACTGCATTCCATTGTGAGTGTATTTCCTTCCTCACATACATCAAAACAGATCCTGCATATTGCTTCCCCCTCGGGAGTACAGGGTAAAAGCGAGGGAAAGAGCTTCACCGTCGACGACATCGGTTCTGAATTAGAACTTCTAATAAGGTGTTGAAATGGGTTATAAAGGTTTTGATTCAGTACAGCTACACCCATTTTAAAAAACACAAATTCATTCAGATCAATTACTAATCCAAATCTAATTAATATGTGTTTGAACTAATACCAAAGTCTGCAAAATAATTGCACATATATGCCTCAAAAAGTATGATACAAGACTTCTAGGTAAATTACTAATTCAAAATACAACAAACCGGTTGTCCAAGTTGAATCTAGTTATTAGACAGGGACTATAACTCTCAAATGTGAACTCATGGGTTTGAACTTCATCCTCTCTTTAAGGCTACCCAGGACCTAAATATGGTAATTACGTGGTACATGGTACAGGTGGGAGGGGGATAACCTTCCATTATGGTTATCATGTCATTTTTATGCTTTGGCTGTGGTGTGGACAGCAGTCTTATTGCTTACCACTTGGTTTTATGCAAATAACATGGCATCGTTGGTCTCTAAGCATCAACGTCAACTATGCTTCAACCCCGGATCGTTGGTGACAAATATTATAAAATTGCGCAAAAAGTTAAGCAAACGTTACAACGTCACAGAGAACTTCAGGACGTTATAGCTATCCTCGGGTTTAACGAATTATCTAAAGATGATCATTTAACCGTATCAAGAGCACGAAAAATTGAGTGTTTTCTATCACAACCTTTTGTCGTAGCAGAAGTATTTGCCGATTCTGGGTGAAATATGTTGGTCTAACGGAAACTATTAGAGGCTTTCAATTGATCCTTTCCGGAGAATTAGATGGTCTTCCTAAACAAGCCTTTTATTTGGTAGGTAACATCCATGAAGCTACCGCGAAGGCTATGGATTTAGAAATAGAGAGCAATTTGAAGAAATGACCTTAAATCTTTGTGTACTGACCCCTAATCGATGCTAATTCATATAACAAAAAACAAAAGAAGAGTCCAATATCATGAATGATAAAGTGCTAATGCATTTGTACCAAGCAATGGATTTTCAATAATGTGTGCATACTCGCTGCAACTGCAAGTTTATAGAAACTCATAATAGCCCAACATTTGTTTTGCACAATCTACTAGAGATGTACAACTATTTGTGTATCAATAGATACACACAGATGGGGAGGGAGAGGGAGAGAGATAGAGAGTAGCCTTTTGCTACACATTTTTTTTTATAGGCAAAAGGTTTATTTCAAGAAAAATTGACAATCGTACATCAAGTTAGGGGAGAGGGGAAGGGATTCAAACAAGGGTTGAGAAAATAAAAACAACTAACGGGACACAGCCCAAAACACCCGGTGGCCAAGCCCAAACACGTAAGAGGCAAAGCCATTACAACATCCAATGGGCCAAGCCCACACCCAAAACAAACCCTACTCAGCAAACCCTATCCTCCGCAATGACCGACGGCTGCCAAATTCACCTTTTGTTATGCTTGAGAGCCTGATGAAGGTATCCAAGGGCAACATGAACATTTCCGAAACCTTCTTCCATCATTTCTACGTTAATATATGTGGCAGCAGTAAGACACGAGCAGAAAGAAACTTGTCTCACACGGCACCTAGTTCACAAGACTACTATCACAAATGGGTTCGAAACCTTGGTTGGGTAAGAAAGAGCAGATATTTAAGTCCAATTACTTTTCATGACTTCTCTACCTCCATGGTAGCTGTAGTTACCATAACTCAGAAGCTCCTTATTCTTTCTTAATCCCAAAAGGATAGACTAACAAACACCCAAAAGCCTTTTTCTTTTTTTGCCAACATTGTATACATCAGTGGCGTTAGAGGCGAATTAATGGGTTAACAAGCAAGGGATTCGACGTCACTTCATAAACTTGAACTCCACTTGGAAGCGAACGGGTGCTACCAGATGGGGCCTAAGAGCCGCGTCTAAGCACCCCAAAGTCTAAAACTATACAAGTTTTAAGTTTCAGCAAGCATATAAGAAATTGAGCTCAAAGTTGGAGATTAATGAATCCAGCTAGGGGAAAGAGTTAGAAAAAGCAAACAACCATAGCTATTGGAATAGGCAGCTAATCATAAAATTGTGTTTATCATATCAAGATTATTCAATAGAAGATTAATGGGTTCATACCATCTAAGTAGAGAACGCAAATGTAGGAGTTTGAGCAATTGAGGTACAATTTAACAAATCAAAAAATTTATGCGTCAAGTATAAATTGTGTATCGACTGTCATATCAAGATTATTCAGTACAGTAGAAGATCAAAGGGTTCATACCAAAATCATCAACATAACTCACCATTAACCATTGCTCGACCAAGCTAGCTTCGATTCTGTTTGGCGATTGAACAGTCACCATGAGCAGTCGACGTCGTCGTTTCGATTGGCGGAGCTGACCGTTGTCGGAGATGAATCTGTACAGGGTAAACTTCGGTTCTAATAAGGCGTTTAAATGGGTTATTAAGGTTTTGATTCAGTATAGCCACACCCATTTTAATAAACACAAATTCATTCGGATCAAGTACTAATCTATGTCCAATTAATATCATCTTTTTGAATGATATGTGTTTTCATCCTTTCTACGATATGAATGTTTCCGATCATTCAAATATGACTGTGGCAGGTAGGAATTGTCCTTAAAGTCTCCTGAGTGTTCTTAAAACTAAATTGATATGGAAGAGGACTTGATTTCATGTATCCAAACCCATTTTAAGAAACAAAAATACTTACAGATTAAGAACGAATTTGTATATTTTTAACGTGATTTTCTTAAATCATATGTGTTATAATACTTTCTACAAACTTAATATTTCGGATCATTAAAATATGATTTATATAGGTAGAAATTGTCCATCTAATACCCAAGAATTGTTAGAACTGGAATATTATATCTAAACGACGTGGTTTAGGGGCATGACATAGGTACAACCTGTGTCATGACATGGAAATTAATTTTTACGAAACTGGAATCTAAACGACATAGTTTTCAGGGCATGACACAGGTTTAACCTATGTCATGACGTGGAAATTAATTTTTATGTAAAAACTCCTCCTGTAATTGTTCTTCTTTTCTTATAAAAAAAAAATTGTTCTTCTTTTACGATCAGATTCAGCAGTATCTCCGTTCCCCCTTACTTTGCTCGCTCCGGAAACCCATCGCCGGCGCTTCTCCGCTCCGACCAGGTTAATGAGCTCCAAAGTCTGCTTCTCTCTCCTCAAATCAACTCTATTCTCCCCTCTACAGGTATGCTTCTCTCTCTCTCTCTCAAGATTTCTCAGTTCTTCGTCTATTTTCGTTTTGAATTTCTGGAATTTAAGTGTTTGCACTTTATTTGTTTTCTTGCCATTGCTTGTTTAGCTTTGTAATTTCTCTTGAATTTCTGCTCAGAAATTCAACAAACCTTGGCACTATAGTTACAATTATGTATAGATATATAAACATTCAGCATCTAAAATCCCATTAACTTGACTTCCACGACCTAGAATATATGTACTCACTGTTCATTTGGCGAAACGGGCGAGAAATGAGCCTAGCTATTGGGGAAAACAAAATAAATGATTAAGTTTTGGATAAAAAGAAGGGAGAACAAGCGAATGGGAAGGGTAATGTCATGTTTCCATCCAAGTTGGATGATTCATTACTCATTAGAAGTAAAAAAAGAAGAAGTACGAAATGTTATCCTCAATATCCTCTTGTTTGGAAAGGTTAAAAAAAGATGAGTTGAAAAAAAAGATGATAGATGCGAAGATACTAAGGAACAAAGCAAGTTGATCGTGATGGAAACTACGACAAAATGCTTGACATAAATGAACTGATTCCCTATAGTTTAACACCGAACTGCGGTTTTCATTACTGGTGGCAGACCTCTGGATTTTCTTGAATACCCCATCGATCATTTCTTAGGAAATGCGATACACCCTTGCTGCCCAAGGAGTCGTCCGAATAGACTTGTGAATGGTTTCCATCCAACTAACAAAGATTATCCATTACAGAGACAATAATTTTGTTTTCTGGAAAGAGGGCTGTCATATAACAAGTGGGAGGAGTTTCATCACTTTGCTGGCAAAGAAGGGATAGCTGAGGCCACGGCCCCCCAGCTTTTAAGCGTGTCCTAGTTTTATGCTTTCCTCTTAAAGCCACCGAAGAATGATGTCAGGCCTAGGAATGCACTTAGGGAACCGAATTAGTTTATGCCTATGGCAAGTTACAATAGGGAAATTGGGCCTGATAGCTTTCAGCTAGAGTTGGAATGTATACATTGTCAAGTGCTCTGAGATGATTTGTGTGACTATGTTTTTTCATCATCAAGCCCGAGACTTGGAATGCTTTCCCTTCTAATTTTTGTTCAAAAATCCATTGCTAAATTTGCAAAGATTCATTATTTGCTTAGAACTATAGCTGAATTTGATGCTCCTTGTTTACTCTTAGGTGGGTGGTTTTGATTTGTGTAACAACGGTAGGGCCAAAGTTATCATATAGAGGACCTTGGGGGAGTCAATGTTAAACCAGATAAAGGTGGTCTTTGATACTCAAATAGCTGCTGAAGCTCTGGAAGCCCTATGCTTTGGTTTGGATGTGGCAGAGCGTGACAGCAATGACACTGACCAAGGAGCGTGACAGCAATTACACTGACCAAGGTGCCAAAAGTAGATGTGAGGGTTCTGTCAGAGGAGAAAAAACGAAGAAATCACTGTCTAAGAGAGGTGGTGCACGGAAGACACCAAGTTCGCCTTGTCCTGGAGTTATTACTAGAACTCCAAGAAAAGAAAGACAAGTAGTCCCAAATAGAGGAAAAATTCTGCTGTTCCATCACGGAACCAAGCTGAGAATGTCATGGAAGAATGTGATAGGTCAAGTCAAATGAAGAAGGATGCTTTGGCGTCAACCGGAGTAAAAACATAGACAAGGTATCTTCGGAGGATTTGGAGCAAATAGAAGAAGAAAGAGCTCAGAGAAGAAATGATACTGATGATTTTGATACATGTCATGTCGTTGCATCATCAAGTGGGTGTACGTCAGTCAAGAAAATGCGTTCAGAAGAGGAATTTGGTAATTCTACACCCATAGCTCGTCGAACTAGACAGTGCAGGGTAGCAAATCAGTTGAGAGCTGGAGAGCTTAAAGATGTCAAATTGATTGACCAGAAGCAATCGCACGAAGAGTTCAATGATACGACTGTTGCTTTCACATAGGGTGCATTGAGGTATAACAGTGGAAAAAGAACTTGTCGAAAGTTGCCAACTAAGTCAATCGGAAGTGGTGACCCACATGCATCAGTCAGAGAATCTGTTGTGCAGAGAACTAACGGGCAATCACTTTTAAAATTGAAAAGGAGATCAATCAGTTCATTGAGCACGTCCTTGGATCTAGTTAATAAAAGGCAAACTTCCTCAGACCGGCAGTCTGATGGAAGCTTGTTTCCGCACAGTATAGACAAAGGACGTTCCAGAAATGCTGCTCCGAAGTGTAATTCTGTTGATTGGAATTCCTAAAAATGCTGAAGCATTTTAGAAGTTTCACCAGGAAACAGATGTAAACCATCCGGTTCAGCATCTATTACACCTTTGAATTGTACCACAACTATAAATGCTGCATCTCCAATTTGTGTGGGAGATGAGTATTTCAAACAGTCGTGCAGGAAGAATTTGTCAAGATCTTTCCTTGCAAAGGAAGTCAATAGCTTTATGTGCCATGGGCCAGAACCTACTTCCATGAGGAAAGATTCAAGTAGGAGGAGAGATATGGCTAGTGTGCAAGCATTGTTGAGTCACCACTTGGATGAGAATATAATCAAGCAACAGAAGAAGGTATTCGTTTTTGCTCTCCTGCGATCTTCTCTGGGGTAGCTTGTGTGTTGGGTTGTCCGACTGTTTAGCTTTTTCCTGACTTATTTTCATCCGTAGTGAACTGTTTTTAGCTTCTGGTAGAAATCAGAAAAGCTAATTTGCTGGACCAAACAAAGGCCTAAGCAGGTTCAAACTCAATAGAAGTGTGCCTTATTATGGGTCTCTTGTCTCAGATTTTGGCTCAGCTAGGAGCTTCAGTTGCATCTTCTATTCCAGAAGCAACTCATTTTGTAACAGATAAATTTGTGCGGACAAGGAATATGTTAGAAGCTATTGCTTTTGGAAAACCAGTGGTGACCCATTTATGGCTTGAGAGCTGTGGACAAGCTAGCTGTTTCATCAACGAGAGGAATTACATAGTGAGAGATGCCAAAAAGGTAAAAGGAATTTGGATTAAGCTTGCCTGTTTTGTGGATTTTTTAATAACTTATCTTCTTTGCAGGGGCAAAAAGTTTTGATTACTCCAAATACAAAGCCTGGTAAAGAAATATTGGCAAACTTGGTTAGAGCAGTTCATGGCCTGGTGCGTTGCTGTAGAGAGTTAGTGGGAATCTCAACAGACATGTGCTAGACATGTATTTATTAGCTGTTTCTCTTTTCCAACTGTTAGCTGTATATATTTAAGATGTCAGTACCTAATATCTGTGTGTATTTAAGAT
>JAXBDA010008528.1:0-14645 GCA_036023075.1 Gaultheria prostrata | reverse complement strand
CAGTGTAGGTTCTACGCGACTACGCAATCTTCCGGAACAAAATGTACTGATAATTGGTGGAAGTCAATTGCTAGTAAATCTAGGCGCGTCAGTGGGTAGATTGTGTCTCCCTGAGAGAGACAACACATTAAATGGAAAGATATGCCATAATTGGAAAGTCAAAATTGGGAGATTTGGTCAAAATTGGAAGTGGCCAATTGTACTCTCCCTCTCTCTCTCTCTAGCCGGCTCTCTCTCTCTCTCTCTCTCTCACGGCCTCTCTCTCTCTCTCTCGCTCTACCGTATTATCCTTGGCATGTGTACAAATTTACGCGGACGAATATATATTAATTTAAATAAATCGGTCGATGATTTAAATAATTTTCCGAGAAAATTATTAATATTAAACTATAATTCGAATTTTTATTTTACGAAAATTCGGGTTATTACAGTTATGTCTCTCGCTTTATGAGAGTTGTTAGTTTCGTCTTCGAACGAATTTTCATCTACAGATTGGGTATTTTTAGGCATGGTTGCTTTATAATGATATCTGTGCCAACAGTCAACGGCGGAGCCAGGAATTGAAGTCGGAGGGGGCCGACTCATGAAAAAAATCTTGGTTCGATAATTTTTTTTCCAAGACTAAATCTAGTCTTTCGAGTTTTTATGGGACGTTTTTGATAAATTGAAAAATTAATCTCGAGTATTATTATTATCATATCATATTCGACGAACATATTATCATTTATTGCAAGGTAATAATTTAGTTTACTAGAAATGAAAATTATTCTTACTTTTCAATTATTTTTGAAATTTTATATTTTAAAAAAAAAACTATAGAAAATATGCAAAATATACTCCGAAATAGAAAACCGGGGGAGCCTAGGCCACCCCCAGCCCCTACATGCCTCCGCCTCTGCCAACAGTGTTCTTACCCTACATGATATCGCTAGCAGGGCAACTCGTGGTGGCTTTGAAAATCTGTAGTTTTGGGAGTTCATTGGTATGAGCATACTTGGTTGGAGTCCATCCGATCGTCTGGGTATTCATTATCTTTTATCTTCTACTAGCACTAAGTCTCTTTAGAGATGCCGATTCTAGATATAAATCTAGTAATTGCCGCTATTTGCGTCAGGCCATATCTGGTTGGGGTGAAACACATCGATTGCCTTGTGCGTTTCTTGTTCTCTATTTGGCTTTGTCCAATATCTTTGTAATGAAATTCTGTTTTGTAAATGCCGTTGGACTATCATTAATATAATCTTCTTATTTCCGAGTTTAAAAAAAACAAAAAACAAAGAGTAGACTGCAAGTTTGGTTTCCATCTCAACTACATAGAGCCGCGTTTGGTTATTTCCAAAACGTTTTGGCAATTATTTACAAACGTAACCTTCTTTCCTATTATATGTTCAACGTTTTTACCAAACCCTTTTCCATGTTTTCCAAAAAAGTGATTCTATCCTATTGACTTCTTGAAAAAAACTTAGTTTTAACAGTCAATTAGACAAGTTTTCAGTGATTTTTCAAACGTACCTAATTCACAATTCCAAGTCGAGCTGAGCTGAGCGTCGTCAGTCCTATTGAAGTAAGCGCTAGTTTCTATTTTATTCTTTTACATGTAAGATTTGTACGAGGACAAAATGATTCTGACCCCGCCACAACGCTGTGATACCCACCCTAACAATCGTGGCGGGAGTCAAATTTGGGCATAATCACTCAATAAGATCGGTATCACGCACCAAGCCATCTCTTGGTCTAGAAAAAGTTTGTAATTGTTGCTTTTCTTTACATAGCAAGTATTGCAGATGAGGCTAACAAAATTTCAGTTGAATTATGAATTTATAGCAGATTAACAATGTAAACAATCTTCCGAAGAACCCAAAAAAAAAAAAAAAATGCAAACATCTTGAATCTAGAAAGTGTTCCCACCAGGTGACAACCCTATTCTCCTAAAACCTGATACTCTATTTGAAAGAAAGAGAAGGAAGAGCAAAGATCCACTTTCATTCTCCTTCTGGGGGCATAATAAGTAGTACGCTTCCATGATATGACCTTATACTTTTAGCATGAAAAAAAAAGGAAAAAGGTGCGCAGTGCCTAAGCCAATTGCAGACAAGAAAATCGCAGGGACAGCGCCCAAAAATCAGAGGTAGTTGCGGTAGACTGGGCTGTACATGCAGCTCTCTGCAAACTTGACAAGATCCTTAGGGCGAGGGAGACGAGAAGCCAGACCTAGAAATGAAATAAATACTTTTCAGTCAATAAATGTTACGAGTATCAACTGGTAAGATATTCACAAAAGGATAATGCTATTCTTCCAGAATTTCTAAGCCATATGACAATGACATTTTGGTAATTGTAATGCCTCTTGATCGGTTATCGCTTTTAAAGTGATAGGCAGCTGACACAATCACATCATCAAAGCATTGTTCTGTCTTAGTATATGATCTTATGGTGTTATTGCAGTCAGAGAGGTACTAACCGAGTTCATACGACTTAGCTGCTACTTTAGCAGCAATGCGAGCTGATATCTCTCTGATGTTCGTTAAAGGTGGGTAGATTAAACCCTTTGCATAGTTTTCCTCGGTCACTTGAGCTGCCAATGCTTCGGCTGTTACAAGACGGTGGTTAGTTAACTGCGAAAAAGTATATTAATACCTAATTAAAAAAGAGAGAATGGTTTTATGATTCATTTGTCTACTTACAAGCTGCTAAAAGCATATCATCATGCATCCGGATTGTACCGGACATGATCAAGCCCAAGCCAAATCCAGGGAAAATGTATGCATTGTTTGCCTGCAGGACATAACGTTTTCAAATTAGACTGTAATGAACAGTGGGAAAGAGGCTTGATTCGTAGGGGAAATTGTGGTACTCCTTGGCCCTATTGTTTTCTGTCCGGATTAAATAGCGAGTTACTGAGATAACATGAAAGCAGTGGATAAGCAATCCTTTCGGATGAAAATGAAGTAATTTTGATAATTTCACGTCTTATATCTCACGTTTTGTGGGATATCATATCCAATGGATAATTAATCTTGGCTGGAAAAGGTCAACTGCCCATTAAATATGTGGTTCCCCTAAATTTATAGTCCAATGCGATGCTTTATCTCCAAAGAAAAAGCACCAACTCTGCACGCTGACATGGTGCACCTAGACCAACAAGAACACTGCGAGATGGTTTAGAGCTGACTTGACTCAGCTTGATAGGATGGGTGACAGACAAATGTTGTCCCACCAATCCCTTTCTTGCAGCCTCATTGGTCGGGAATACCATGAGCACATGGCAAGGTAATGCTCCTGGAATCACTCAATACAGAGAAACAATAGACTTGTATGTATAGTTTAGGACCTGGCCAGGCACGAAAACTTTTCCATTGTATTCAACGGGATCGAATGGGCTTCCACTGGCAAAGATTGCTCGACCCTGCAGATTTCAAAAATGGTTGAGAGAGAATTTGTTAGTTTATCTACCAGTGTCCAGCTATTAAAGTTACGACTTGTAACAACAAAAAATGAGTGCAACATATGTTCTCCAAAAAAAAAAAGTGGATCCCTGACTTATTCTGTCCTGCAGAAAGCCTTCATTCTATAGGCAATTTTTCTTGAGAAACCACAATAGGCAAAACGCAAGAAAGTCCAATCCAGCAAACCAGTTGGAGTGGCATATGATGTAAATGTAAACTGAAATTGATGAAAACAAAGCTGATTTGTCATCTTACCTGAGTCCATTCATAAGCTTCTTCAGCCGTACACTCAGCTTGTGAGGTTGGGTTGGAGAGAGCGAAAATGACAGGTTTCTACATGCAATTCGACCACATCAATGTCAGAACCTTTCCATTACGTGAACATCTGCTTTTGTGTCTTGTTTGTGTGTGTGTGTGTGTGTGTGAGAGAGAGAGAGAGAGAGAGAGAGAGAGAGAGAGAACCTCATTGAAGGATGCCATGGCCTCAACAACATCCTTTGTAAATGTTTTCCCAACTCCAGAAGTTCCTATCAGCACTGTTGGCTTGATTGCCTGAGACAAGAAAACAAGGTGAGAAAACAGGAAAACTCCAATGCATATCTTATAACTGTCTGTTATAAGCAAAATTATTTAGCTTACATGCGTAATAAAAACTGACTGACGGTGTATGATATCGATTTAGAATTATCACTCTTTTGACCCCCAAAAACTGAATTTCGAATTTCAAATAGGTTGCTGTTTACTTATTTGGAGTTGTTAAAATATGCATGGACAAAAGGGTTCATGCTCTTTCCACATCAAAACGTATTGGAGAAAGGGAATTTTGGACCTTCAGCTTATGAAAACCTATTAAACAACTTATTTCACTAAACAGGTTAAACTTTTATCATCAGCATATAAAAAGCTGCACATGCACTAAACAGATTTAAAACTAATTTTCAGTCTATAAGCTAATTATCTGACACTGCATAATCCTAAAAGGCTAACTTATAAAGGTGCTCAAAATGCTACAGAAGAACCTTATTTTCACACCTTTACAGCGTCGAAGAGCTCCTTAACAGGTTCGTGCTCATGGGCCCAAGGCCTTTTGAAGTGTTGAAGGGACTCCTTACGTGAGCTAACAACCAGTCCCTGTAACCAATTTTATACCCATTAAAATCTGATCAATGAAACAAAATGTAAGGAGAATACAGACTAGATATGACAAAATGTAGTGATATGGTAATTGATTCCTATAACCTTCGAGTCTACAAGCCAAATTTTCTTGCGCGTCTCTTCTACTGGAATGTTTGTCTGCCCAAAATAAATGGTCAAAGAGTTTATCAGAATGCTCTAATTATATGAGGAAAAAGGAGAGAATAGATAAGTATGTTTTGTGCTAATCATACCCTTTTTGATATCTCAAGAGCTATAAGCTCCGCTATTCCAGTTCCAGCCTTTAGTTGCCAAGGGACAAAAGTGAGACATTGCAGCCCAATAGTGAGTAAACAAACAGAAACACAGATACATAGACACCCACACACACGAAAACAGAGCACTATCAGAGTTTATCACCCCCGAAACTAGTATATGAGCTTGGACAATATCTCCACTCATTGCCAACTGGTTTTGATTTGTATGCTTAAAATATATATAGGTGAGTGTGTGCGTGTATATATTATACATATCATAAACGCTGAGGCATGTGGTTTGTAGACAAATAAAAAGCTTGTTTACTTGTGATGAAAATGCGGGGTTAAACAGACGGACAAATTTGGGAGGAAAGGAATGGGTAAATACTAAATACTAGAGAAGCCTCGGTAAATTGTTTGTGAAATTTTTCCCTTGCAAAAGCAGATGAGTACTGACTTGAACTGCTGCAAAATGCAAACTATATAGAAAAATGATAATTTCACATGTACCCATCAGTTAAGAGGCAACAAACTATTTTCTAGCTTTGATCTAGTATAAGTGTCTTATATGCATACAATAGAAGGCCAAATATGCACTTAATTTTACTTAGGATAAACATGTATACATAAAAAAAGTCTACTGAGGCTGGTGATGAAAACTGAATACCTCTCCAGCACCCAGGAATAAGAATGAGTGGTCAGCTAAGGTTCCACCAACCAATTTCAGAGCTGCAATGAGCCCAGCAAGTACCACAGAAGCCGTACCCTGCAAAAAAAAAGGCAATTGCTGAAGGAAATAAAAATTTCCATAAAATAGATACAAAATTTCTAGATATAGAAAATGTACTCTTCATGCTATACCTGAATATCATCATTAAACACCAGATGAGTTGTACGATATTTTGCCAGCAGCTCAAAGGCGTTGTGGTTTGCAAAATCTTCGAACTGTTGATTAAGGTTAAATATCAGCTTTATTATGAAAACATGTAAGCCAAAACCTATGTTTTCGAGAATGTGGATACTGAAAATTAACCTGAATGAGGATTTTCTCCCCGTAGTTCTGCTTAACTGCACACATGAACTCATGCAAGAGTTCAGCATATTCCTAAATTGAAAGAAATAAAAAACACTTCAACATGAGAAAAAATTTACTCAACTAATGTACTTCCGCTAAAAATGGAAGGGGGGGTGAAAGAAAAGAGAACTTCTAAGAAATAAATGAAAATCATTAAACCTGTCCAGTTGCCCTCTTTTGCCTAAGCCCAATGTAAAACTCATCGTTTAGCAACTTCTCATTGTTTGTACCAACATCAATGGTAATAGGCAAGCACTGCGTGCACAAAATTCAGATAGTTAGTATCTTCAACTCACATGGTTTAACAAATATATTACCCTTGATCATTAGGAAAAAGCTTTTGGTTTAAAAACTACATGACCCTTGATCATCATCATTATAAAAAAGCTTTAACAATGTTCTCATCATTATAAAAAAGCTTTAACAATGTTCTGATGAGGTACTTATACAGTGGTTAACTTCAGATAATTGTGGAATGACACAGCCACATGATGCCTTCTCTAAGTAGCAGTGAGTGTAGTCTATGAAGCGAGCTTAAGAACTTTGGTGTTTCTCCAGATTATATTTGGTGAGGAAGTAGTAATTTTCCTGGGACGTACTTGCAGTATCTGAGCCGATTCTAAGAAACTCAGTAATCACCAGTTTTATGAAACAACTCTGCCCAAGATTTATTTTTCAGCGCCAGCCTTTTTTTTCAGGGTTCTTCTAGACAGAAAATAGTTTCTGAAAATGTTACCCAACAGTATTCGGATCTACTTCCAAACTCATTCTTACAAGAGTATTGCTGAAGCCCATATTTCACTCAACATATTGATTTGGGTAATCTATTCATCCTAATCAAAAGAAAAGCAAGAGAGGAAACTAAACAACAAAGGATCAAAACAAGTTAAGAATATTAATTAAAACAGAAGTGCAACTTCAGTAGAAAGCACATACTGCTGATGGACGAACTCCTCCAAGTGCGGTATAGAGAGAGAGTTTTCCAACAGGGATCCCCATTCCCTGCATAATTTTCAAATGTTTCAATCAATTTACCATCCATGGATTTGACAAAGAAGCACATGAACTCCTATTGTAATACTACTAATCATGAACCCTTAACCCAACAGGACAAGGCATATTTACCTGGCACCCAAGATCCCCGAGTCCTAAAATTCTCTCACCATCGGTTACAACGATAACTTGAATACTCTTCTCAGGCCAGTTTTTCAGCACTTCAAGAATCCTACCCCTGAAAACTCCAGCAGTTAATACCTCTGAGTAGTAAATGCTAATTCAAGGAAAACATTGGAACCCCAGAACAACATATCTAACAGGAGGAGGGGAAAATGGAATGTATAGACGTATTTTAATATAATTTTGGCTAGGAGCGGAAACATATGAATACTGTGGCCATACTTCTCTTTCAAACTGATATAAAGTCCCTGAGGACGCCTGAAAATGCTCCCATATTTCTGGCAAGCCTCGCCAACAACTGGAGTGTACACAACTGGGAGTAGTTCTTCAACATTATCGATAAGAAGCTTGTAAAACAGTCTTTCATTTCTCTCCTGAAGATCCATCATCGCAATATATCGCTGCAGAGGAACTTCATACTGACGGAGATTATGCATCAATTTCTTCTCCTGGTTACCAGAATCAGGAAAATTATGAGCAATTCAGACAGAAGTATTTTAGATGGGTTGAACTCCAAGGCAATGTTTATTAGCTAAACCTGAAGTTCCTGGCATGAGACTGATGGCGGTAGAAGGCCGCGTAAGTAATGGGCATCTCTCTCCTTCTCAGAGAAGGCAAGCCCTTTATTGTGACGTGGATCACGCAACAAAGTATACCCACTGCATCACATCAAACAAATTTCATAGAAAATTAACTATTTAACACTCTACTAATCTCTTCGAAGATACTTTGGAAGTTAAAACACAAAATAAAACAATGAAAAAAAATTAGAGCCATAGTTTCTGGAAAACTGATGGAATTAGCTGTACCTGCAAAAATTACCCAGACACCATAGTCCAAAAGTAAATAAGTTGTCAAAGTTGATAGAAAAGTTGCATACTGAGTGTTTTGCCACTTTTCAACAGAGTTGATTATGACTGTTTCTAGTCCTATAGTATAGACACTTATGTTGCAAACAAGACAAATGAAGCCTTAAGTATCAAACTGTGTCAAATCATCTCCGCTGAAAAGAGAATTGGGAATTCCATAAGAGAAGCATTAACCAGATTTAATTTTCTCCAATGCTAATGCCCCTAAAAATTGTATGACACCCACCAATATAATCACAGAAATCTGAAAAAGAAAAATACGTATCAAATATATAGAATGTGATCGTCTTTTTCAAAAACAAGAAAAAAAAGTTGAGATCTATCAAATAAACAGGAAGAGAAAATAGTCATGAAAGAAACAAAATGTACATAGTATTCACATTTATTACAGCTATGCACCAATTTTTGAGAGCATCTCCAACCCATACTCTCATCCTCTATTTGAGAGAGATTTTGATCCTCTATATTTAGAGAATAGGAGGAAATATAGAGGAGAAACCCGAAAACACTACTCATGTTCTAAGATGAGTATGACTTGTAATTTGCACATATATTTGTCATCTTTTTTTTTTGCCATTCGATATACATCAGTGGGGTTAGTGGGGGAGTTAGTAAGTTAGTCTTGAGGGGAGTCTAGAGGCTATCTATAGCCCTAAATCCCAAACGCCTCTGCCGAGGCTCGAACACTGGTCTCCCTTGTGGAAGAACTAGGAGATAACCGCTAGACTACAAGCCCTTGGTTCATATATTTGTCATCTATTTGTTATAAAACTCATACCATTCAAAAGATAATCTCCGTATCTTTAGAATGGACCAATCTCAACTATTTCGATAAGTTTTTGAAAAATAATAATTCAAATTTTAGGGAAAGAGTGAAATATTTGAGTTTTAAAGTGAGTTTTTGGAAATAGAGGTAGAAAATAGAGTATTGGTTTGGAGTAAGCATGAATAGTGAACTCTTCATAATCACTTTTTGAATACATTATTTTAATACTCTTGAGTAGAGTACTGGGTTGGAGAAGCTCTTATACAGGAATACAACCTCTCTGGTACAGAAATAGCAAGAGAGAGAATGTTTTGAGATTTTTGTTTTCTTTTATTTTGAAAATAAATTCGAACCAAGACATTTGGAACAGAAAAATATCAGAAATATTCCTAGTCATGATGTCCTTCAGATCTGAATGTATCAAAATTCTAAACCTACAGAAAAAGGTCATTTAATGATAAGAAAGCATATTAACCTTTAAAATAATCCACAAAAAATTTGGGAGAAGTGAAAGAAAGTTAGAGGAAGCAACATAAGGAGTAACTTTCAACATAAAACTCTAAATGTTTAGATCCGAGCACTAAAAAATCACAACTATTGAAGTCTCTAAACACATTTACAAGCTAGTTTAAAAGAACAAATAGAATCAAAGAGAGTAGAACTTCATTATGATGAAAAATTACACCCAAGGAAAGAAGAAAAAATGCAGATCTGAGATGCATTGAACTTCTCCAAACATATCGGAAAAACGAGTGTGATAAGAAAAAAACCCATCAACAGAAGCTTCAAATTGGGTAAAAATATGCACAACCAAATATGAAATGGAAAATAAAATGAAGACATAATTGAAATGAATTTCTCTATACCACTCTTCAAGCATATGATCATCACACATTATATAGTTATACACCATTAAGACTAGCTTTAAATCGGGAGAAAAACAAACACACAACCCAGATCAAGAAAATGGAAATAAAGCCCCTCAAAATCAAGACTAGCTTCAAATTGAGTGAAAACAAACAGAACCCAGATCAAGAAAATGGCAATAAAGCCCCCAAAAATTAAAACGAAGATGACATTGATTCAGTTTTGTATATTCACCTAGCAACAGAGACGGTCCAAGGGGTAACAAGCTGGTCCTCTGTCGCACTATCCTCGCCGTAAACATCCTCAACACCACCACCGCCTACGACCGATTTGTCGTCAGCAGAAGGCACCAATACACCGTTCGTCAATCCACTCTCCATCACAAATTCTCTCTCTCTCTCTGAAATGAAGGAAGTTGTGATGAAAACAGAATACCCAGAAAGCGAAAAAAACTCTTGTGTTTGGGGAATCACAAGGGGCAGGTACCAAGGTTTTATAGCAACAAAAACAAGACGTTAAATTCCGCTTTATTTATTTTACAGTTTGACGAGATTGCTCTGGTTTCAAGGTCAAATGGCACAACAATGACGACCCACGTCATGTGACTGAATCAAAAGTGCATTCCTCTTATTTTTCTGCGTCCATACGTGCAAGTAATTGTTGGGTTGGTGAGTTTGCTTGCATAAAATACTGTATTCAACAAAAAGTTTGGGGAGATCTCAGACTGAAAGGAACATGTGGAGCGCAGAAAAAAGTGGGAGATTTCCGCGTTTTGGTACAAGGAGAGGGCGAGAGAGAGAGAACACCGAGATGGAAATTTGTCCAATGGAGCCCATTTGGGAAGAAACTTTTTAGTACAGCGATTTTTTATGATGCCACAGAGGGTAAAATCTATATCTATACATATATACGAGGTGTTTGGGAGACTCATTTTCAGTTTTTCATTTTCAATTTTTTAGTTTTTTGGTTTATGGTCAGAATGTATTTTGAATCTGATAGAATATTTGAGATAAACGTGCAGAATGCATTTTGCTACTAGAATAATGTTTGCGAGATATGTGCGGAATGTATTAATATAGGTTTTTTTCTTAATCGAAATGAGAAAAGTGGAAAATGAGAAGTCAAAGCTCCTCTCTCCCTGTTTCTCACTTTTCTTCTCTAAACCCAAAATCAAAAACTCATTTTTGGAGAATGTATTAGACATGTTGTGTGCTAAACAATCAAAAGTAAAACATATAAAAATGAGAATGTAATAAGTATCCTAAACGTAGTGCACATCAAGAAAATTTTGAAATTTGTCCAATTCCCCGCCCATTTGGGAAGAAAATTTTTAGTACAATGATTTTTTCGATGCCACATTGAGTGAAATTTATATCTATACATATATATAGAGTCCACGTCAAAAAAAAATTCCCATCTGGGAGCTCTCTTTTTCAATTCTACATCATGTATTTTGGAATTGTGGCTGTTTACCCTCTCAATGGTACTAGTAATTAGGGGCCCTTTTGACAGTTTCATTATCAATTATTATGCATTGTCTATTTTTTAATTCTAGTGTTTGGCACCCAATTTCTAAAATGTATTTTTGTAGAATGAATTTTCCAAATCACACGATGGAGGTACAATTTGATAATTAGTCATCATGTAGATACTTTGCATTCTCGTATTACATTCTGCGTAAAAAAACAATTCATAATTTATTTTGATAATTAGTCTCAAACTCTACTTTGCTATAAAATCTATCTGTACACATCTCCTAAACACTCTACAAATTATACACACCTTCCAGAGACACTACAAATTAATAATTTATTCTGACAATAATCTAAAAATATACAATTCACAATTCAAAATGCAAAATGCAAAAAATAATAGGCTCCCAAACGAACACATAATAGAGACACAATTTGATTATCAGCGGTTCTATATTGAAAATTCTAAATTTTGAATTATGCTCAGAATACATTTTTGAATTTAGTGCGGCTTATGGGAGATATTGCACAGAATAAATATCTGACGAGAGAATTAGGGTGTTTGGATGGCTCATTTTTTCGTTTTCGTTTTTACTAGGGCTGCACAAAAAAACCGGTGATCCGCGAATCTAGTCCGGACCGAACCGATCCGTGCTTTTTGGATTTTAACCGTGGATTAATGGTTTGGACATGGATTCAAAAATTAAAAAACCGTGACTCGTGGTTTGGACACAGATTTTGATTTCAAAACCGTGGATTAACCAATCCGAACCGTGCGATTTTTTATATACAAACAAAAAGTCAAAGTAGTATATATACATATATACATGTAAGATAATTAAATTTATCAAAAATTTTAATATGATTCAGTGTAATGGTGTACTTCCCAATCAAACTCACGGGGTAAATTGTAACATGATAAGGGATGTGTTGAATCGTGTCTTTGTTGAGTACGAAAAATGGAACTCAAGAGTTCGGATTTTATGAACTGGATGATGAATTAGATGAGTAGATGACTCATGGCTAAAACTTTGCTGCCCATTTATTCCTGGCTGTTTCAATGTTTGTTTTAGTATTTTTTGTGAATTCACTGGATGATGGACTAGATGATCAGTAGATGACTACTGAATATATGCTTGTTTTGGACTAAATGATCAGTAGATGGCTACATGTTTGCTTGTTTTTTATTTTAGAGTTGGACATGTTTGCTTGTTTTTTGTAGACTCACTGAATGAATGTATTTGTGAAACCCATTTATGTATTCCAGATATGTTGTTGAGTTTGAGTTTTTGAATGAGCTGATGAATTTTTTTTTAGAATAAGTTGAAAATCCATGGACAAATCCAGAACCGATCTGTGACTCGCAGACCGGATTGGAACCGAACCGTGAGACTTTTGGATCGGACACGGATTTTATTTTAAAAAAACCTTGACTCGCGGATTAGGATTGGATTCAAGCCAATCCGGTCCGATCCGGACCGTGTGCACCCCTAGTTTTTATGTAATGTAACGCCCCAAAAATTGGGTACGTTAATAAATAATTTCATTTATCTATTCTAAAAATAATAACTTTATTAAATCTCAAATTCCGAATTTTCTCCAACAATAAACAGGAAATTAGCTAATTTATTACAACCGAAATAAATTAACGACAAATCATTGTCTGAAAATACTAGACATTATTTAAAATTTAACTGAAAGGAAAATCAGAGCCATCTAACTAACTAACTACTGGTATAGCCATGGCTCCCCCACTCCGTATCCATCATGCTGCTCCATCGCTTTGAAATCAGCAACCGGCTCCTTATCTCCTTCTGTATCTAGCGTTGGGGACACCAGGGCCACAAAAGGTAGCACCGTGAGTGGTAAAATTACACTCAGTAGAACACCCAAAACTATCCATTTACAAAAGTTTACTCATGCGACAAGACAAGTAATAACACCAACAAATTTAAATGCGAGAAATATTAGATTTAAACAACACATTTCCAATTTGAAAGGCAGCTCAAAACAAAAATAACTCATCACGGTGGATTCATTCCCAGGTCCATGGGTTCACAACCCTCCATCATTGTTCCATATCATCTCACAATTCTCAATTTTTCTTCTATCCAAACTACAATCTATGTGGTATCGATCCCCACCGCAAATAGACAATCTATTAGGCTCCCGTCCACCATGCCTAACTCTCCAGGCTCATGGCACGACTATATGACCTCTGGGAATATTTGCGCATGGCCCAAGACCGACACCGGATAACTCGTCCCAACCCACGATTCGATTAAAAGCTAAAAGCCTTTTCTTTTTACTTACTGGCACGATTCAAACTTTGATATTCAACACATTAAAATCTATGGTTTGCAGATTACATGAGTCCAATGGTCACAAAAGTCCAACAATATAACGAATTGAAAAAAACAAAAACAAAACAAATGTCAACATACTCGCCATAAATCGATCTATCAATTTCAGTTTACTAAAAATAGTAAATTAACTCCATAAATCATGAAATTCGACAGAGATGTAGATAATCAAATTTAGAACAAACTTTCTGTTTTATGCTAATGCTAGATGTCACTCTAAACGAGGTAAAAACGGGTTCTAACATGCCACAGTAAATCTGTCTGAAACTGCACAGCCCAGTCAGGTTCGAAAATTCATAACTAATTCTACGTACATCGGATCGCGACGAGTTCTATACGAAAGTTGCTCAACTTTTCAAGATCTACAATGTTATTGTTTAGTATTCTCTCAGATTCTAACTCGAAGGTGTCCGAATTTTATAAAACAGAAACTGCACGTAATAACGATTTTCGTCTCTTCGGTTCCATTCTAAACTTGTAAAATCTTATCGGTTGGAAACACAACCACGACTACCGATTTTTCCATCATATGTATATCACCAATATATTTATGTATACACGGAAACACAAAAAGCCGTAAAACCTATGTAAAAAGTAAGTTTCAAGGTCCTACCTTTCGTCCGAAGTTAATAGCGTGCTACGAACGGAAGATAACTTAAGGTGGTGGAATGGTTGAGCTCTTAGAATCTAAATCTGTGAAAAGAAGATATTATTTGCGTGGGAAAAATAAGATTAAACGGTAAACGAGAAGACAAGATTTTACCGTACGAGAGGAGATGAACCAAGAACGATCATTTGCCAAGAACCTTATGCCTTTAATGGATTAAAATGGAGGTGGGATTGAATATCAAAAATGGGGAAGGAAGTTGACTGCCGTGTGTTACATATAGGAGTAAAAGAAGACTAAGAGAAAGGAAAGAATATTGACCAAGGGGTAGGAATTGGAAGGAAAAGGATTAATTAGAAAATTTACTATAAAAGATGGAAATAGGAATATGGAAATGTGGAAGATATTTGCGAAAGGATCATTCAGTGGAATATTTCGGACAAAATATGGTATTGTGCTAACAAGCTGTAATCAATTAAATTAGTGGAATATGGAACGATACTTTCCTAACATATTTATTTTTTTTGAAATTTGATTTCCAATTCTAGTCTAGAAATTAGGCATATATGGAAAACTAGTTAGGGAATTAATTTATATAGAAAATACACACACA